>JANRGW010027671.1:24390-38859 GCA_024733675.1 Psilopsiagon aymara | reverse complement strand
CCCAGGCCGAAAGTCAAAACCACAGCACTGCACCAGCTACCGAGAAGGGGAAAAATGACTGCTACTGCTGAACCCAGGACACATGGGCTGTGTTAGAACATTGCGGGCAGGTCAGAGGAGGCTATCCTTCCCCCTGCTCTGGGCTGGTGAGACCACACCTGGCATACTGTGTCCAATGGTGGGCTCCTCTGTACAAGAAAGACACCGGCGTACTGGAGAGAGTCCAGCAAAGGGCCACAGAGATGATCAAAGTTACTGGTAACATCTTTCACCTGATGACAGGCTGAGAGAAGTGGGACTGTTCAGAGAAGAGAGGTTTTGGGGGAATTCACAAATGTGTGTAAATAGCTGATGGCGTGGAGTAACGGAGTAGGAGCCACACTCCCCTCAGTGATTTCCAGTGACAGGACAAGAGGTAATGGACACAAACTGAAATAGAAGACATTTTGTTTAAACATATGAATGTTTTTAGAAAGCTGTACACAGTCCTGAGCAACCCTCATGTGCAGCGGGGTTGTCCTGGTTAATCTGCAGATGTCCCAGCCAACCTCAGATATTGTGTAGGTCTGTGAAGGATTAACATGATGATTCCTGAAGGATCTGAAGCACTTTTGATTTTTCAGGACTGATACGCATCAATAAGAACTGTTTGGAAAACAGTGAACATTTTCTGCAAATGGTTTGTAAAAAACCAATGATGTTTCCAAAGAAGGAAAAATACCAAAAAAAAAAACCCAAACCCAAAAAACCCACACGGAGATACTGTTTTGTGAAAATAGGTGAACTATTCCTCAGAAATAAAAAAAAAATAAACAGGGAAACTTGTACTGATACAAAAATATCCCACAGTTTGAACGGGCCATATTTTTACCTACAGTGTGTTTTGCACTTGCAGGAAATCTTACCATTCCCTAGGCAGGATCAAGTACAGTTTGATATTAAAAGGTTAACATATAATTAGAAATTTTGCAGTATCAGGAAATACCATTGTGAAGGGACGTAAGTATCCCAGAGGGATGTGTAAAGTTGGCATGGCGGGCTCCAAGCCTCTCTCTGCTGAGCAGAAGCCAGGCTAGCTAGTTCCCAGGTGTGAAATTTCCTGTGAGTGACTGCTGCCAGTGCATAAGAGGTGCTAGTCTCTGGCAGCTGTGCCCGAGGGAGAAAGCTGATCTGAGTGGCTGACTCCTAAAGAGGCTAGTCCAAGCTCTCCTCAAGTCTTGCATGAGAAACAACCTGCATTTTCAAACAATAATGTCAGTCTGTTCTGAGAGATAAATTGTTTCTCGTGGGATTTTGTCTTGCCATGAAAGTGAGGATTACGAGCAATGTAGTCATCATCCAGGAGATACCACGTGATGTGTTTTCAGCCATGTGCTATGCCTTGCCAGCCACCTGAAAGAGGACAGTAAAAACTCATGTTTAGCCCAGTGCAGTCCTGGAAAGCTGCATGAGCCACAAAAGGCTTATTACTGTGTTAATAAACATTGTCAGTGTCAACTTTGAAGCTTTTGCTTTTAACTCTGCAGGTCTGGCATCTTCCTGCAGAAAAAGACATCTCTGTCAGGTGTTCACATATCTGTGTTGATCAGCAGAAAATAAATGAATCTGTGGTTAGCACAGTTTCTCCTTAGAGTAAACTTTGCCATTGCAGTTTTGCAAATTAGAGTTGAAGAAAAATGTTTTGAAGGTTTTCTGGCTGAGCTGACTCTAGCACTTGAGATATCTCTCCCAGCAGATTACAGGGAACTTTTGGACTTACCTGTTCCTGCTACTCATGTGACAAACATACTCATTAAGCACCATGTTTGTATTTTAGATTAGGTATTATAAAACAATGCAGTGCTGAGGGAATTTGAGGAGACAGTACTGGTGTTTTTTGCAAAGCCTGGCAAGAAAAAAGTGCTGTTAAACAGAATATTACTTTACCATGGAAGAATATAGCTTTTTCTGTGCAGGAATTTGAGCAGGGATAAGCCAAAAGTGAAGCAGTGTCAGTATTTTCTACGGGTGTGAGAATTCTGGGGGTCTTGGTTTATTCAACCACTTTTCAACATGTCAGACAGTTGCTTCATTACAGTAATATTGAACTGTGCTGACAGTAAGGGTGTCTTCGCACATTTCTGTTACAAAGTTCGCACCTCATTAGTTTTAAAAAGCATTGTAATTAAATTTGGACTGCAGCTTCTTGAATGTATATTTACATTAAGCAAAAGTAATTTCCATGTAGTAATATTTCATCTAGAATTGGAGAAAAAGTCTGTGTGTTTGTAAGGAAATTCTCTATGAACTCTTACAACAAGCATCAGCTATAAGGAATTCTGTATGTTTAGTAATGTCTTCCAGGTTGTTCAAGAGATGGCTGGATTTTTGTGTGTTTAAAAAATGGTGTTTTGGGCACAGCAAAACTTATATAGTTACTGTAGACATTTTTAAAAATGATACATACATTTGTGTAAAAAAAAATAATTTCAGAATAGAAAACAATATATATGTTTGCAACTTCTGAAACAGCCTGGAAAACACTTTTGTTTTAAATAACTACTTTCATCTTGCTAAAGGTGTTCTGTCTTGTCGCCAGTTCTTTTAATGAAAAATAGTGCATTGAGTACGCATAAAAGTTTGCTCTGTGTGTACTCTGCAAACTTCAGACTTCCTAAGGAAAAGGTCTTTCAGTAGAATTTATGGAAGAATGCTCATCTTAGAGTGGCTTTATGGGGTGAACTGTTTTTTTTTCTTTTTCCAGTCAATAAAACATTTTCCTTCCTGCCATACTAAAGTAGCATCGTATCAAGCTGTGGTGATAAGTTTAATTATTCAAAGGCCTAAGGGGGGGGGGGGATCTAAATGGACAGATCTACCGAGAAGTTCCTGCATCCATTTTCTGATTGCTCATAGTTAGGCCCCATTTAGTAGAAATTACTTTTTTTTTTTTTTTTTTTTTAATAGTACCTGAGAGGAAATGCCCCCCAGGTTGTATTTAACATTTTTTGCAGGTGGGATTCCCAATTGTCATACCAGTAATCCTGATGAATTCTTGTGTAATGTGCATCTGCTTCCTTAAGGAAGAGGCAGAGCTACCTTTTCTATAGCCATATTAGCCTTGCGGGACCTAGCACAGCCATTTCCTTCCTTACTCTGGGTATTTCCTGGTCACTGCAAGTGTCCAGGCCTTTTCTAGCTACTTCTGATATTGCCCCAGGCTTCCCCTTGTTCACAGTTCTGACACTCTTTAGTCTGCTTCCAAGATGCCTATGATTTAGTCTTGTTTTCTCCCTGACCTTCATCAGTCCATCACCCCTTCTGTACCTCTTTCATACCAGGTGCAAAATGTGATCAAGTCTTGGTTGTAGGCAGTTGCAGTACCTCCCTTTATTTTCTTAACAAGAAGTCCACTTACATTTTTTCAGATATTTAACAAGTATTTTGATACTAAAGAGTATTTTCTTTCAAAACGTACTGTAAGATTCATTGTGGCTTAGACAGTCTGTAGCCATTTAAACAAATCTCTTTGTCCTTCCAAATGTTAATGTTAAACTCTATCAACTAAAATAAACTTCAAAACCTGAAAGTTTGATACCAAGTCTTGTATTTTCCATTAATTACATATTTTACATCTCATTTGAAAAATGGGGTTAGAGTATTCATTTATATTCCCGAATTTAATCAAGGTTAAAATACATGAAGGTATATAAACTTGGATGTCAAATGCCAGTTCAGTAAGTTGCTTAAGCTTGTCAGTAACTATGGTAGTACTTGGAACAGCCCTCTAATATATTTAACTCAAAGCACGTGGCCAGAACTGTTGCTTTAGTTACTTGGCAGTAGTGCTTTGGTTACTCAAGTGCTCAGAGATAAATGAGGATGAATGCTTTGGTGAACAAGGACCTGACATTGTATGGTTATAAATAAATACGTAAGAAAGAACACATTGTTTGCTGAAGATTCTGTTTGACTAAACTGTACATAAAAGGACAGTTATTTTTCTTGATCCACGTTTTAGAGTCTATAGCATGAATGATTTATCTACATCAGACAATAAAATAAAGCTAAAACAGTTTACAAATATTTTTCAAGGGAAGGGTGAAATCTACATATACACCATGAGCCCTCTCAGCCTCCAAGATATTTCTGTTCATTTTGTTTAAATACAACAAATACTAATTTTGCTAAATGCCTAGGAACTCTATACTGCAGCAAAAAAATGACTGAGGGGCTTTCTGGTAACTTTCAACTTGCAGGGCACTGCTCTTCTGAAACTTCTAGGAAACCAACAAACCAAAAATCCAGCAACCAACCCCCTTATATTCAGTGAGCTTTGACTTAAAGTGATTGGTTTCCACCTGGATGAAGTGAAATTTTCATCTTGGGAAGTTTATTAGTACACTAAAAGATGCAAATTAATTCATAGCTCTTTCAGCTCATTCTCTTGGTAATAATTACACAAGGAAATTATTAATTGTTAATGTACAAGAAAACAAGAGTTAAAAATTGCAAAGGGCAACAGAGGTGTGGAATATTGAAAACATTTAGACCTAGCTAATAGCAGAACTCAGTTCTAATAATAACAGTTCATAAACCAATTTTAATTTTTCTTTATTTGTAAACTGATAGCAGCCACATGGTGCAGACGAGAAATCAAAGACACCGGCAAAATGAGTTTACAGTCAAAGGCCCGGTTCTCAGTGAAGTGCTGTGGAAACAGTGTGAAGGGTTGAACACAGGCTACCAGAGCCTTTAGAGATCACAGCCAAACATAAGACTTCAGTCAGTCACTAGTTTCAGTGGCTCTGATGTATATCATTCCATGAGGATGGCATACAAGACTATCAATGTAAGGCTTTGCACTCTGATAAATAAGCCAAATATTTTTATCTGGATAATGAAAACCCCTCAGGATCCAGTTAATATTTGATGAAAAAACAGCAAACAGATTTGCTTTTTAGGCTTCTTTGAGGCACGCACTTTATTCCTTTTAATTAAGATGTTAAAGAACCACTTTCCATTTTTCTTTTTGTAATTTACCCAGCATGCTTCTAATGTTACATATCTATGAAAATTTCAAATATTTTTACAGTCATAACACAGGCTATCACCAGGATGCCTGTAATTGCTCTTGGTTATCTGCTTCCAGCACTCCTTGACAATTAGTGGCTATCAATAAAAAGACTGAGAGGAAACATATTGTCAAAATACTGTAGGACAAGCATCACTACTGAGGAAGTTCACCCATAACATAGGCATTATCCTGTCTTAAAGCACTTGCACTTTTTAAACTTCAAGCACAGCCACATAAATGTAATACGAATAGATTAAGCCTCTGTCAGCCGATACCCGTTTCCTTGAGGTCTCCATACTGAAGGGCTGATAGTAGCTTAGTATGCTTGGTCAAGGCAATAAACAGGGATGCCACCTGAACTGATACCAAGATCAAGGATATTCAGGAGTAAGATAACTCGCATTAGACTTACTCACATTAGATTTACTTTCTCTACCGGTTCTAAGGAGAGCTGCTTACAAATGAAAAATGTTTAAATTTGAAAAAATAAGATGCACTACAAATACTTAGCTCGGTTTTCAAAGTAACATAAGAACAGAAATAATAAAAAAACCTTAATAGCATGGATTGACAAAATGTTTAAAAATCAGTACTGTTGACGATATTGGTCAAATTCGTGCTCTTGCAGTTGCCTGACTGGATGAACATATTTCTTTTTGCCAAGCTAAAATAGGCAGTTTGCTTCCAGAGGAGCAATTTTATCTCACAGTTCAGTTAAGGCTGCTAAGAGGAATTAAGGATTATTACCTATCTAATGCCATCATTCTGTATATTTAAAAGAACATATGGACTTACTGGAAAAACGGAGTAGACACTTTATGCATAATTAACATTTCTATGCAACTCAAATTTCACTAGACTCTTAAGCTAGTTCGTTCTCTACTGGTTTCTGTTAGAGCCCAAACCTTCAGGATTTGGTGAGAGAGAAAGAGATGCCAAGGAATCAGACGAACATTTCTGAGTGAGAATACTGACAAAAGGCCATTATGGTTAAACAATGCAAATTTAACAATGTGAAAATGCAAGCAGAAGTTCTTTTTGCTGAGGGCAGGAGAATAACAATTATTTTTCATGTCAGGTTTATTTCTGCCTTTAACCTGCCCACCCAAACCAACGAAAAAAAACTTCAGAGGAAGGATAGGCTATATTAAAAGGTCTGTGATATTCTGTGGGCAGTGAGAGGGTGAGGGCAGAACAGGCTTTTACTAACCGAAATTTTAATTCTGTGAGAGTTTGTTTCAGGCACTTAAACGTGAAACTGATGGCATCAACTTGGTTCCAAAGGGTTGCCTGCCTATATGAGAAAGCTCTGATTAAACTTAATTTGGGATGGCATTTCTGTAACTTCAAAGACAAAGTGGACAGAGATAATTCTGTCACCACTGAGAGATATTTTGTCACCATTGAAGTGATTTCTTATAAGGCTAGCACCAAGGTTCCATGGCTGAGATCCCTCAGCTGTTGCTGCTGTTATATGTGTCTTTGGCTGTAAACCAACAATATCAGCACTTCATAAATGAGTGCCCGGTACTTTTTTTTTTCTTTTTTTTTTCTTTTTTTTTTTTTTAAATCTTTGTGAAGTGCACAGTCTTAAAGGATCAGGGTAAAGCCTTGGAGAAAACAAAAGTCAAGTTAAATATCATCCTTGTTCTCGAGAAATTACTTTAGTAGCTGTTCTAATGAATCATAATCATTTCCGTATCTATATAGGCAACAGACAGAAGTGTCAAGTAACTCCTTTCAGAAGGAAGAGTTCATGTGTCTAAAAGAGAGTTAATAATGGCCTGAGTTAATAGAGTAACTCATCAGGCTGCAGCTAAAGACAGTGAGAGCTCCTCTAAATATCAGGCTCTGGGTTTGGTTACTCTATTTCTGAAATTCGGACCCTAGCATTATTGGCATTCAGAAACCAGCTGCTGATTGCTACTAAAGCAAAATCTGTGATAGAAATGCGTGAAACTGTGAGACACTGAAGGAAATCACTTTGAAAATGCAGCAATGCCTCATTGATCTAGCAAATTCACTTAGGCCACTGAAGTGTTCCCATCTCCATTATCAAAGCATTGCACATCTACCAGAGGTGGCTGGGCGAGACATTGCTCAGGTGGTGCAGTTTCCTTCCCAGTAACCAGAAAGCAAATGAACTGGAATTTTGAAGCTCAGCATGAAAAATAATTTTGTTGGTTTTGAAATGGGTGTTGTTCCACCTGTGCTCATAAATGAGAATGAGTGTTAAGCAACCACCTTGGTTTAGTTATAAAGTTATTCATGGGAAGTCTCACTTATTGCTAAATGATGGAGAACAGTAATAATTTGTTATCGTTAATTCACTACTACATAAGTAAAAATGTGCTAAGAGCAGCACACTTGTTAAATTAAAGCTCACTTAATGATTGCACAGCACTTGGGAATAACATCCAGTTAAAGCAGCAAATTGATGTTTTCTTTAGAATCATTCATTTGGGGAAAATAAGTCAACCAAAGTTCTTTACATTTTTCTGATCATAAAAAGAAACAAAAATGTCAGAAACTAGACTAGGAGGGATTTCTTCTTGTGGTGAATACTGCAGTACTTACTATAGTTATACAGCTTCCATGAGAAGGTTACTTGGGTCCAGTTCTCCACAGCATTACAGTAGGTTGAGCTGAAGTCAGCACTATTATATTGCTATATCTCTCTTAAAAGAAACTGAAAAAATATCAGATGAAATACTTCTCTGAATACTTCATAGCATTTGGACTTTTTGCTACTTTTTTTTGCATCACCACAGTGTCTGAAAATGTGATTTATTAAACAGTAGTAACAGCAAAATCTGAAGCCTCAGATAAAAGCTAGTGTTTGCCTCTATGGGATGAGGATTTCAGCCGAATCAGGGATAATTTTTGAGTAGGGAGTAACCTTGTTAATCCCAGAGTGGTGGTGTGAATGGAAAGAATAAGTAAATAGTAAAGAGGTGGTACTGTAACCCCCTTTCTGATGGAAAGGTGTTGTCCAAGCGTTAGACTTTGGTATGTTTCATCAAGAAGCTGGGAGATGATCTGTCTGATCTCTTCTCAAAGGTCATCAGTATAAAACACTTCTTGCCTTCATTCTCATCTTTCAGCCTGGGTTTTCGCTTTTGTTCGAAGCTATTTCAGACCCAAACATACTAACAAAAAAGGGCATTGAGGCTAGATGATCTCTAATTTAGAAATTATAAATTCTAAAATATTTCTGTTGCATAGTTTGATTCATAGGAAAAAATATTTTGAGATGAAGCACAGAATTAACTGCTAAAGTTACGTTTAAAACCAACCCAATCAGTCATAAGTATGAAAATGTCTGAACCGTCATTTCTTTTCCATAATGTACCCGTTCAATAAAATGTCACATTTTTGCATTGAGTACTTTTGTGAAAGAAGTTGCTGTAGAAAAAAATAAAAATCCATATGTAAAAAATCTACATACCAATTTTAGATCAGGTTTAGATCACCATCTTTTCATATGGGAGCTTTATAAAAGTATTGCTTCAGTAGTTCAGGGGCCACCACACATACCAGCATGAGTGGATGACTATGGTTCAAAGCTTGATCGATCCCCTCTGGATATCTTTGACAGAACTTTTTGTGCTAAAACAAGGACAGAAGTTACCAAAGGAACCCAAAGAAACTGGAAGCTGCTAAAAATCAAGGAAAACTAGTTATATGTACTTCCTTTGGCTGCCTCTGTCTCACTGTCTACAACAGGAAAATTGTGGATTTGGTGATTCTTCATGAACAGAAATAGCTGATTATAAAAACAAACCCAATGAAATATTCAGTAATAAAATGATCATGTCACTAAATAATGCATTCAGCTGGCTGCAGTGGTTGACCTTTGCAAAATTTCTTGTAGGTGAAGTACAAACTATTATTTTTTTGGATGAGGTATTCATGGGGAAACACTGCCATGAGAACTCCACATTTCACAATGAAAGCAGGTCATTTTTTAGCTTTAATTATGCATATTCTTTAGTAGGTGGCCTTCTTAGTAGGTACTGAATCAATACCCTGGCATAGTGGTAATGGACACTGTGCTACCTGAGGTGTCATCTTTCAGAAGAGAGGTTGAGAGCAGTCGCCTGTCTCTCTGATTGTGAAGGCTCTTCTGGCGTTTCTCCCCCTCTGTGTTTTTTAATAAAAAGGTGTTAGCAGCAGTGCCTTGGCCATAGTCCAAGCTGGGTAATTACATTCTGTCTCCCTAAATTTTGCTTTGTACAGTTTTAATTTAATATGGTGCTCTTCTTCTCTTCCTGCCCTAAGTGGTTTTGTGTCACTGCTGGGCACTACTAAATAACCTCCATATTTCCCCTGGTACAGCTGCAGTTAAGCTGTGTGTAAGGCAAAGCCTTCACATAAAATCTGTGAACCATTCCCAGAGAAGGGAGCACAAGCTCACTTGCAATTATTACATGCCAAAATTTACCTGGACAAACTCCAGCTTTTCTGCTCCCCTCCAGTAGCTGGCTTTCATTTGGAATTTTAACTTCCCAAATGAAAACAGCAGCTGTAGGGAACACTCTCTCTTCTTAGGAGGTCACAAGGCTCATACCTGGGAGGACTTTTTTGGCAAGCAGAGTAGTTCTATCCTCTGTTCAAGAACATAAGCTTCTACAAGTAACCTTCCTCTACAAGAATGTGTGCTATTTAGCCATGGACTGCAGAGGAATGTTGGAGCAAAGTTACCCTGTCCCAGTTGGGTGTCTTATCCCTCTTGGAGAGTCAGTTTCTCCTCCCAGGGGCAGTTGAATGGGGTCATGAGCTCACTCCTGCTCAGCTCTCAGTGTTCATCTTATACACAGACAAATTCAAATAGGCTGTACACGAGGCTAGAAATGAAGCTAATGCCAGTGCATTTCTGCATTTAAGTTTACAATGGTCTTAATTGTACCTAAATGTGCCAATGGTCTTAATTGTACCTAAATTCAACATGGTTGCAGTTTAGTATTATGATTCTTAGAAGATGCAGCACTGAGAGGATGTAACTGCTGTTAGGATATAACACATAGGTTGGGCTGATTTGAAAGATCAGATCTTGAAAGAGGAGGGAGCTGAAAGAGCTCCTCATAACAAGCAGCGTAATGCAACCTCTGCTGTGAATACAGAGAATTGGACCTGCAGCTCCTGTTAACACTGACAAGAGCCTATGGCTCAGGAGCTACAGTCCTTTGCCTGAGTGACCTCAGAGCAGCGGGGACCAGACAGTACTATGCATTGCTTTGGGCAGCTCCTGACAAGACCATTTATATACTAAAGTTTTGTTGGCTAAAGAGCCTGTAAGAAAGCCTTACAGATGCCCAGGAAGCCTCCTGGAACCAGGAGAACCAATCTGCTTCTGGCATCACGTGGAGAGGGGAAAGTCCAAGTCTTTCTTGAAATGGTTTGAGAAGGACAATGGCAGTGGTCATGGCAGAGCTGTTTGGTTTACACTTGTGGCAAGGAGCCTAGCTAGAGCTCCAGGGCAGATGCTTCATGTGCTATTGGCCGTGCTTCTCTCAGTGCATACTGAATACTTCTAGAAAATGCTGTATCTGGAAGTAAAAGCATTTAGGAGTCATTTACACTAGGCACTATTAATCCAGAAAAGCAAAAGGCTGGAATTTAACATAATTTTTCATTGGCATGAAGCCCTTCTTATGTAGACACTGCTGCTTAGGACTGAAGTCAATTAGTTGAGCATCACTGTCATGAGTTTTTCCAATTTTTTGTGCTTTTAGATGGGGGGAGGGATTGTGTTACAACACAAAGCATTAGTTGGCACAAATCCTTCTGAGGATGTGTAAATCAATCCTTCTGAGGCTCTTCATCAGCTTGATTGAAAAGTAGGCTAGGCCTTATTGTCTTATATAAAAAAAAAATCATGTATTTGAAGTCTTAACTTGAAAATAAAATCAGGACCAAAACTCTACTGTTACAATTCAGCAAGACTCCACGAATTTTTCAGTTTACTGTGTTTGAGTAATCTTAACTACATATTATAGCACTTGGCTTTAAAATGTTGCCAGAACTTCAGGCTTTAAGGTTTTTCATATTGTTGTTCATATTGTTGCTGTTGCTTCCATTTTTTTCTTTGTTAAATACAGTGTGCTTTTATTGTTTAATTTAAAGCTAATCAACCTTTCTCTTGCTATCCAAAGTCATTTTGTATGTAAAACCAATGATTTGGACGCCAAATCACCACCATCTGCTTATTTATAGCAAGATCCAACAGTAAAGGGAATCTTTATTGAGCCCTCAATGGGAGTCATGTGACTGTGCAATGAACTCAGTTTTCATTTTCCTGATAAAAATTAGACTGCTTCTTTACTGGTCCCTGTTACTATTTTGTGATGTTCTGCAGCAAAAGCATGAAAAGAGCCTTCATTTCTTGAGACCCATCCCCTTCACCCTATTGTGGCTGTTGCTTTACCAGTCACATAGTGTGTGTCTGGTCCTGGCATGCCATTAGGTATCAAATTAAATGTCTTTCTAGATTTGCTTTTATTCATCCAGTGTCTGAGGGGGGAAGATAAGCTGATAATTAGGTTGGTTTTTAAAATTGCTGATGCTCAAAAAGAAACCAAAACCCAATAAAGCCCTGCACTACCAGGGGACTTACAGTGGGACGGCAAAACCAACTGAGTGCCTCCTCCCCTCCCCTGGCCCCTGCCAAAGCCACTCAATGCTGTTAGAAAGTGGGGATTAAATAATTGAAGAAACCTGCCTTCTGTAAGTGTCAGCAGCCAGGAGTCTCAAAGAGGTTTTAAACTTGCATGAAGTTTCAAATAAACTGTGATCCTGGGGGACTTCTGACAATAAAAAAAACCTGTCTCTCTTCAAAGAGTAGTATATGGGAAAGAGGAAAGTTGTTACGTTGAAATCCTACTTCGAGTGGATCACTTTTCCTTCTAATGAGCACGCATACCAATGGCAGTGCAGCACAAAGGCAGACTTCTGCTGCTCTCACAGTTCACATTTGATCCTTAAAATACAGTGTGTGGGGGTAGGAAGTTGCTTTTTACTTCCAAATGTTTTTTAAAATCCCATTGTTGCAGTCAAGGCTATCCCAACGCACTTGTACAGACAGAGATCACTGCACTACAGAGACGCTTGGATACAACAGATATTGGTTTTCATTGAAGTCTGCGACAAGTTCATAGCACCAAATTCTAACGTATCTGTACTATAGCCACAGGTAAAGCTAGTGTTTACTGTTTCAGTTATATATATGCAGTTATACTAGAGGGTAAGTAAAACTAGGTCATTAACATGTATAGTAGTACTATTTCTAATACAATTGCGTAGATTCTCTGTCCATAAAGTTGTTTAAGTTTGTAGGGTAATGAGATTTTGCACTGCTTATCCTATTTGCCACTATGGCTCCCTTTTTTAGTCAAGGGGAGAAACAAATGTTTTTAGATTTACCCCCTCCTAAGGTAGAAATTGAACAAGCACAGGCATGTTATGCTGCAGAAATTGCTACTTTTATCCCTTGACTATGCAAGAGCATAGAACACTAGGTCCAAGATGCATCCAACCCTCAGTCTCTAGCTGAGTTCTTCATCACCTCACAATTGTTGGCAGCCAGCCACTGCTCTTTCTAGCTCATGCTAAATGCAGCTTCTCTTTACACCTATATAAAACTGCTGAGTATGAAGGCGACTAAGTGGTATCTGAGTATGAATGAGGAGAAAACCAGACAAATCTGTACCAAATGCAACATGTGCTCCAAAAAGAAGACACACCTTACATCATTCAGGTGGTGGGTACTTCAGTTAGTTTGCAGGGAAGATGATGTACAAAGAGACCAATTTGAGTAAAATCTTAATTCAACTGAAATCAAATGCAGTCCTGAGCAGGCTTGGGACTTCAGCCTTTGTCTAAAGAAATGGCACATTTCTCATACAACTGTCATAAAGGAAAGAACTTTGGGATGCTTTGCAAGGAATGTTAAGAAGCTTAAGCCCATCTTGATGGGCTTACTGATTGTAACATTCAGACCAAAGAATGTAAAAAGGATCACAGGTTGAGGCAAATGAGTTGTCCCTGGACTGGACTAAGTCTTGGGCTCTCAGAAGAATGATGAGTGTGAAGGTTCCAGAGAGAAAAACACTGCAGGCCGCTCTCCCTCCCACCTCTGTAATGCACGAAGAGAAAACAAATCATTATTTTCACACTGTATCCCAAGGAAAGAAGACACTTTTCTATTCAGGCTACTTTGTTCAAATCTGTCCACTTCACAGTGTTGCTCCTCCGGCCACAAATCAGTCACTGCTTATCAACATTTGGACAATCTGTCGGAACCTAATAATTGCCATTGATGGTGGGCTAGCTAGCCAGCTAATTCTGGGCTCTGCAACAGTCAGTGCTTTTAAGCGGCATGTGTGAATACAAATGTCAAAGATACCTGATCTGTGTGCAAACTGTAGCTTGACACACAAAAGAATGTATGACCTTTAACTCCATAAAATACCTGTCAGCCAGTTGTGCTATGGAAGAATCTACATGCAGTGCCTGTGATATGTTGATTCTCTTTCAGGCTACCCAGGGTTCGTATCTGTTTTTTTTCCAAACATTAGAAAATGAATTGACTACAACCACAGCATTCATATAAAAGCAACATATCTGATATGAGTGATACAGATAACAATACCTTTCATCAAAAGGTCTCAAGAGTACTATGCATCTTATTCACAACAGTTCCGATCCTGTAACAAATTCTTGCTTAAATTTATACACAAGCTGCTCGACTGGAATCTAATAAGATGCTTAAGCCCTCTCAGAATCAGGACCCAGCACTGAGCAAGAATTGTGTTTGTCTCTGCTGATAACAAAACTCTGTAGGGCAGAATACAAAAAGAAACCCTGCTAACTGTTTGAAATCCTTGAGGAATTCTGGATGTCAGATTTGGGTTTTGTCCAGACCACAAAGACCATAATCATACTCTGGCTGATAGTGCTCCATGATATTTAATGATGGAAGATAAGCAGGATTTTGTGCATCTGAAAAGCTGAATACTCTGCTGGGAAGGTATGAGCTTTTAAATGAACTTTCTTAACTGGATGACTAATTCTTTATCAAAGCCAGAAGAGAACCCCTGCAATACAAACAAGGAATTAGAGTGGGAAAAAGAGCACCTGATGTTCTGACAGACCCCAATTTTATACATTGTCTCCAGCAACCTCAGAGACAGAACACTGTGTAATGTGTCACCATGAAATTAAATAATCTGTTTTACTAACGTGCTGGGTCTCAATGGCTGTACAGGAGAAGCCTGAAGCAATATAGAACCTTTTATCTTAGAATCATAGAATCATAGAACAGTTAGGGTTGGAAAGGGACCTTAAGATCATCTAGTTCCAACCCCCCTGCCATGGGCAGGGACACCTCCCACTAAATCATATCACCCAAGGCT
>JANRGW010027671.1:0-24290 GCA_024733675.1 Psilopsiagon aymara | reverse complement strand
AAACTTGCTGAGGGCGCACTCAATCCCACTGTCCATGTCACCGACAAAGATGTTGAACAAGACCGGTCCCAACACCAATCCCTGAGGGACACCACTTTTTATCTTATTAAAGAAGAATAACTTGTAAACATACAAATAATGAAAAGCTTTGAATCCCATTCTCATATTGACTGTCAGAAAGCACTGGTTACCAAATCATGATCCCATCAAAAGTATGTATCTAGAATGTGTTTCAAATATAAGAGCAGTATAAACCTGATAGCATAGCCTGTCCCATCACACGATTGAGATATGAATTTCACCAGAGTCTAGAATTTTAGTTTTGGTCAACATCTGCTATCAGCAGGAGAGGACAAATTTCGAAGTTAACTTTAAAAATCTGTGCTCTTTATGTTCACCTACCACATAGAGTTGACCAGTGGTCCATCCTACCTTTCTACTAGCCATGGCCTCTCGGCAGTATAGCTCAAACGTAAATAGTGAGGAGTGATGAAAAACAAATTTGAGATCTAACTGTCTCTGAAATTTGGGGAAGTTCCAGAGCTGTATTTGGACTTGGATGTGAGCCTATGCTAACATCACACCAAAGTAAAACTTAATCTGGGATTGATACAGTGATTGTTTTGAGAAATTACCAAAATGCAGTTCTGTTTGTGAGTTCTTTTGAAGCAGCCTTCTTTATTGATCTTTTAAAAAGTACTTTTAAATACACAAAATAAACTTGTGATAGAAACATTGGTAATGTGCATCATTCCCCCCTTTATAATGTGTACCCCTTACAACATTTTTCAAGAAGCGTGGAAATATTCTTGTGATTATTATAACACACTATAATGAAGTCCTTTGCACTATAAATCCCATACAGCAAACTTGAAATGCAGTGTGCCCTTCTGTTCCACTCACACAAAAGGAGGGGCTGTTCCTACCCACCTTATAATTCAGTTCAGTTAATGCCTCTTAAATAATGCACACTCCCTTCCCAGAAGGCAGTCATTTATCAGTGTTATCAGATAACTGCCTATTTTGAGCTGTTAATAGCAATACTATTGTCTGCCAAGTGTGGTGAAACACCTGCTTTCTGTACAAGTGGAATTCAGCAACTCAAAACCTGGGGGAAGAGATCTAACCTGTAAGGGTCTTCAGAGGAAGTTTTTCACTGGCGCTCCAGAAGCAGTGGAAGAGCCTGGACTGTGCTATTTGGCAGCTTAACCTCAGAGGAAGTGCAAAGTAAAAAAATCACTTTGAAAAGTAAGTAAGCTCAAACACACATCGCTGCCAAATCCTCTTACTTGGACTAAGTCTTAGATAACAAATCCAATCTCTACTTTGATCTGCGACCACTACAAAAAAACCCACAACCCAACCTGTTGATCTGGATGTCTCAAACCACCATGAAATTAAAACTTTAATCAATATTTCACTGAAAGTCTAAGCCCACTTTTATGCCACCTGTAGGTATTTTAAAGTACTAGGGCTTAGGAGGCGAGAGAATAAATGGACCACAATTTAATCTGTCCACCTATCTAGCTGCATTTCAGAAAACTGTCCTGTTTTACACTGATGGCTTTATGATCCTCTGTTTCCACAAACTCAAAGGTCTCCCATGTCCTTAGAAGAAATGAAGGCTACATTTGTTCTTCACCAAGCTGGTGACGTGGACAACATTCAGCAAATACTCAAACCTGCCAGAGCGTCACTACCCTCCACACGGGTGCATATGCGGACTTTCACTAAAGACACAGGACAGAGCTGCTACTCAGCTCAGGCCCAGCCTGGCAAACAGAACCCAGAGCTGAACCCATACCTCTGGCTCATTCCTGCAGTCTCCTCTGCAGTCAGAAATCAGTCATCAGAAGGCCAATGTGGCTCTCCAGTCCCCTCTCCTAGGCTGATACCTTCTCTACAAGGTGTGCTATGTGTGCCAATTGCTGAGGAAACCCATCTGCTAGATGGGTCCCAGGCATGTAGCCCAAGAAGTCTCAAGGTTGATGGCCAGCATGCTTGCTCTGTTTTCATCAGTCCCAGTCCCTACTGGCACAATGGAGTCTCTACTCTCTCAGCACCTCTTCTCTCAGGTTTATCACATTCCTCCCCCCTCATCTTGCTCAGAAAGGTGGGAAAAGCCAAGAGTTGGCACCTTCTTAAGAGAGAGATAGCTGTGTGCACAGAGGCAGTACCAAACAAGTCTCACAGGTCCATGGAAACAGAAGCAGATCCTTCCACCTCCACTCCGCGGCTGGAAGAACCATGCCTCTCTCTGCTCTACTCTTGGAAACATTTACCCCAGTCCACTTCTCCCCTTTCCACACAATGACAAGTGTCTTCAAAAGGCAGAAGACAACAGAGGATCAGACCTGTCACATTTTGGTTTTCCATCTTGCAAACTCTTTTAAATTGGTTTGCATTTAATAATCCACAGCCTTGTCTCATGCTCCACTTTCAGACTTGAATCCTTCTGATTCTTCCATCAAATTGACAAGATTAAGGGTCCTTTCTTATATTTCTTAAATATATCTTTTAACAAAACCTATATGCAATATGCTCACTTGTGTCAGTGATCTGGAAGATGTGCTTTGTCTTTCTTCCAGAGAACATGCACATTTCAGATTTCCCTTAAGCTTTCATAATTATTTTTAATGTCAATGATTTTGTCAGCTCAACTGATACCAACCAGATGAGAGAAAATGATTTGAGGGTGAATTTTGTCTAGGGTGGAGCAGAGGAGAAAAACAGCAATAAATTCTGGTAATTCATCATTGCATTCTAAAGACATGTAGTGGATATTTGCATATTCTGGCTGTGAAGTAAACAGTTATAATCAGATGACACAGCAAGAAAGACTTGAAATGTTATTCAAGTTTAAGGTGTAAGTGCTTATTAAACAACAAACCTTTTATATGAAGGATGCTCAAAGGAAAGCATCATACTAGGCACCTTGCTTGGTAACTTGAGCCTGTTCTCACAAACACCACAAAGATTAGAACACCGAACATAATAAGTTTATATATGTGAAGCGTGTGTACACTATAGTGAATATGTACATGACCTGCTAGTTTAGCTGTACAATCCTAGTAGGTAAAATGCTAGCTTCTGTTGAGCTTATAGCATGCTGGGAGCTGCTTTAAACATTTCACTCGTCCCCATCACTTCATCCATCAGCTGGCATCAGAATAGAAGGGAAGATGAGGTAGGAATTACCAAGATACAGCTTGTAAAGGCTGAGCCATAACTCTAAATGCCTCTAACTCAGACTAACAGGGTCATTTAGGAGGTATGACTTGCTGTGACACCTGCTGAAGAAGAGAGGAAACTCTAGGAACTTTACCTTTTAGAATAAAACTCAATTTCCCTTCAGCTGCTTTTAGTGTCAGAACAAACTCCAGGGCACAAACGCCAGTGCCAATTTAATACAGACTTCTGTTTGCAGAGAATCAGTAACGTAGTGCACAACTGCTGAAAAAAGGTTAAAGTCTTGTCAGAAAGCAGCAATAGCAACTATCGATTCAACTCTAGAAACGCTCCAGCACTTGCCCTGAGACTCACCAGCTGGGGAACCACTGAAGCATTGAGCAGAGTTTTAAGCAGACACCAAACTGCAGAACAGCCTGCAGAAGGGCTGCAGGCATAGGCAGGTCAGAACTGATGCAGTCTGTGTGGGCAGAGCTACTGCCATCCCAGCTAACTGCTCTCCACTAAACCAGATCTGCTTATATACATACTTCCCTTAACTACATGCTTTATTTCTTTATAAAGCAAGGCTTTACAAATGACACACCACCATTTTGAAGGCCTTATTTTATACTAAAATACTACAGATTTTCTCTTTTGCAATTTGTTTGGATGTGGGGTTTAACTTTGGCTGCCACTGCCTTTGTATATGCTTGGGGCCCTTAGGAAAAAGAAAAAAGAAAGAAAAGTAAGTACCAGAAGTATTTTATGCTCACTCATAAGTGCAGTGATTTTAGAAATGGGTTGGAAGAAACTCAGGAAAAAACCTGTAATTCAATTAAAAATTAACAAATGTTGTGGTTTAAGCCACTATAACTCCCCCAGTTCACTCACTCACTCCCCCCTCTTTTTTTTCCCCAAGCTCTCAGGGGGATGGGGAGGAGATTCAAAAGAATGCAACTCCCACAGGTTGAGATAAGAGCAGTCCAGTAACTAAGGTATAACACAAACCGCTGCTGCTACCACTAATAATAATAATGACGAGAAATACAAGGGAAGAGAATACAACTGATACAACAGCTCACCACGTATACCCAGTCTGACCAAGCAGTGCATCCCCCAACCCTTCCGGGTCTCTGCCCTCTGTTTTTACATCCTGGGCATGACGTGCTGTGGTATGGAATACCTCTTTGGTCAGTTTGGGTCAGGTGTCCTGTCTCTGCTTCCTCCCCGCTTCCCCTCCTCCCTGGCAGAGCATGAGGCTCAGAAAGTCCTTGGTCAAACCAAACAGTCTAAGCCGTAACTATAAACGTTGGTGTTATCAGCACTGTTCCCAGGCCAAAAGTCAAAACCACAGCTCTGCACTAGCTACCAAGAAGGGGAAAAATGACTGCTGCTGCTGAACCCACAACAGTCAGCAGCACAGAAAAGTAAAAATGTGAACCTGGAGAGGCACAGGTATTGTACAAATGTTTGATCAGCTGCTGGGCTTGATGGCCCAGGCTCATTTTTGTTACCTGTATCTTCTCCTGCTTCAGACTTATAGTGTGTAACAGAGATTTCCAAGTTCTTTCATGAAGATTAAGAGCAGACATTATCTTAGAAGAAGTTAATGAAACACTTTGAGGGTGTGATTTGATACAAAATGCTCTTCATCTCCTAAAGATCTCTAAGCACTTTAACCATTCAAATGAAGTGATACAGATGGCTCACACTCTCACTGCTCAGCTATAGTCAGCTAAGGAATGGACTGCAAGAAGCATTTAATAGTTCCCCTTTAAGCCCGCATAAATCTTTAGAACAGTAATTGAAATAAAATTCTCAGTTGAAATGGGAATGGGAAGGTAGGTAGGAAGAATTTAATTATCTGAGTTGCAATTTGACATGGGGAGTGTATCACACTTTCTTATTGTATGATAACATTCATCTGCTCTGAGTGGCCTTCTGCACACAGCATATACAGCTAGCAGTCTAAAGTGCTGGAGCCTGAAGATGGTACTATCTATCCTGAAGATATTCCTGCAGCAGGGAGGCTGGTTTGTAATTAACACATCTTAGCACACTTGAAATTCTTGATTATTCAAATGGCATGGGAAGAGCACTAGAAACCTCAGTCCTTTACCTAAAGGGCAGATGAGATGGCACAAAGTCAGTCTGCTTTCTGGTCCTCTCATTGCAAAGCCACTAGTGAAGCAGCTCCTTAATAGAAGTAATGAAAAACTCAGACATGGAGGACCCTGATCACTGAAGGGCTCCCTGAGCTAAGGTACAGCTGCTCATTATTTGCTGCTTGGAGGTACAAATGTGTCACTACGAAATTCACCGTCTATATTAATTCCTGTTTTTTATATATATATATGTGATACATATATTATATATGCTCCACCCCCCCCACCCCACACCAAAAAAAAAAAAAAACAAAACCAAAAAACAAAACCCAAACAGACCAAACAACAAAAACCTCCTAACTGGAGACAGTGGCAGGCAGTGACTTGAACCTGTAGTATTTACAGCGTTAGAATTGAAGAATACCAATGATGCAAAACATCCTGAAAGATCACCATATTTAAACTCCTCCCCCAAACAGGCTCAGCTACTCCTGATATCATTTTTGGTGAAAAATAGTCTAAATTGTTCCTAAAGCTCTTCAGTCCTAATGAAACCACTTACCAGAGAAGTCTGTCTCAGGATCCTCACTGTCAGAAAGCATTTCCTAATCTGAACCTTATTCTCCTGTCTACTGCAAAAATGAGGATGTATGTACTAAGTGCGCCCAGTTTGGACTAACGCGATCCTTAGAAGATTGGAAGGAATAGGTAGTGGATAACACTGTATTTATGGACAGGCAAGAAAAGGCAGTATTGGAAAAATAAAGGAATGCAGCTGAAGCATCAGGAAAAAAGAAAAAGTTATGTGTGAGTGATGTTTCGTAGAGTAAATGAATGCAGATTTGATGAGGAGCATAAATAACATCCTGCAGAGTCAGCAGGGAAACCCTAATTAGGCAGGGTGCCCTTCCTCAATATTAATTAGAGTTCTGTGCTTGATTGAATAGGTACAACTCTTCCCAGTACTGCAGGAGCCCTGCAACATACAACTGAACAGTTTCTCCCTCTCTCTCACACATACAGACACATAACAAGCATTGCTGCACAGGCTCTCTCTTATGCGTATGCATCCTCATGCACTCATAGACACAGGTAGCTATAACCCATGGGAGCCCTCCATCTGTTTCCTATCTTCTGCAATAGATACACTGCTTATTGGATCCTCCGATTCAGAAGAAAGCAGGGCTAACATCCTTCTCTAGATGAGGAAGAGACTGTCTCGCATGCCATGGCCAGTTGACAAAAGGGGAAAAACAGATAATAGGTGTATGTAGATTAATAGCTCATACCGTTTCATAACACACATCTCCCAGCAGTTGCCACAGGTAATTATGCAACTGAGGGTAGTGCTTCTGGGAGCACTCAGAGAATACAGCTTTTATCTTGTTGCTTCCAGCCCTTGTCTGATAATGTATAAATAATGTTACTAGGATCCACTCAGTCAGACAAAGATTGGATGTGCACTGTGTATGCGCGCCTGGTGAAATACAGATTTTGCTGCAAACTTGAAGTGTATTAGAAGGGGAAGTAAGGCCTTTTCCTCTTAAAGGCCCTAAAATACACATGCCAAGGTGCTACGTAAGAACAGCAAAACCTCCTTGCTAGATAAAAGCTGAGTACTTAAGGACTTTTGGGTGTCACTTTAGGCAAGTAGCTTTCAGACTGATTCAATGTAGGTTATGAATATGGGATGGCAGCAGCTTGACTAGTGACTGGCTCCATATGAAGCTGTCAGCTTGCTGTATGCCAAGAAACTTCAGAAATGCAACAGCTGTGATAAGCTATACAAGGCTCACTGTATGGCAGGAATAGTTAACAACAGAATCCATTGTAAGTGGGGCCAACATTATTATAAGAATAGATGTCAGGATGCTTAGGGAAAAAAAGCAAGATACCAAAACTAATTTCTGCTGCATTTGGTTTTCTGTACAACTGATCACATTCTTGCTTGTGTGCTTTGTACATGCTGCAGCCATATCGAGTTAGTCCACAAGACACCTTTCAAATCTGCAATGAGTTTATCCCATTTTACTGCTCACAGATTAGGGACACAGTCTTGCATCTTAAAATACACTAAGGCTATTGTAAATAGCATCTAAAAATGTGATGAGAAAATGGAGAATCATAGGAGTTTTGAGGCAGGTATGCAACAAGAAGAAACATCTGTGGAGGCGCTGAAACACAACAGCAAGAAAATAAACCACTGGTATTTTACAAGGATAGTAACACGTGGAGGGACTGCTACAACAACTTTGTTAGCTTTGGTTTTGTTCTTCAAAGTTGTCACAACAAGGGCAGTACCCGAGAGGAACAATTCTACTAAACAGACCAATGTAGCTTTGTAAGTAAATTCCATTTTGTGAAGATGGCTTTAGGTGCACTCAAATAAATCACACTGTTGTAGTTTATTGACACGTGTGCTATATAATAGGCTTACAGTGGCTAAAGAACTGAAAGAGATCCTGTTCTCTGTAAAGAATTCCTTGTTACGTGTCAACATTAGAAAGTGCAGACAGATATCTGAGCTGAATAGAGGAAGTCAAAGGAGAGCTAAATATTCAAATGGGTCAATTTGATACAAAGTAAGAACATCAAGAAACATATAACCAAAAACTGACCCACAGTCATCGCTGATGCTGGGAACTAATGGTGGTCATGCATTTTTACTGTTCCTTTCCTAATGAGAAAAATATTGGTTTTTTTAATCTGAAGTTGAAACATTGCCCTGCTTTCCACCTCTTTTTCTAAACGTTTTATGGAAATAGGGTTTGTGATGCAGCTTGTATCGCTTTATATCAAAAGACTGAAAAATTGTTGCAATTCTATCTCAGGAAACATCAAGCTGCTTTGCCACTGTACAGAGGAAGGAATGGTTGTAGAAAATGAGAAACATTTTACTAACATCTGTCCATAATGCTTTGTAAATAAAACTGTGTCATTTGGCGTATTTGTGATTACTGCTATGCAATGGAAGAAGCAATCAATAAAATTGAAAAAAAAAAAAAAATCTTAAGAAGAATGCACATTCTAAAGTGAGTTTTACCTCCCCCCCCCAAAACAAAGCCTGACATTTTTGTCAGAAAAAATTAAGAAAAATATACCAGTATTTCATGCATGAGCGTTTTTTAACTTTGGTTGGCTTTCTTAAACAAAACCATGAGAAATGAAGGAAGAACAGAATTTCATTTTTGTTTTACCTTTTAAAATGTAGTCTATTATGTCTCTTAGAATTAAATTCTTAAAAGTAATCACCCTGATACATGTTTTTCTACAAAAGTGTTCACAGAATTACATGGGCACAAATGCCGATATACTGAGCTTAATTTTATGTGGTGCAAACATTTTTCTGAAATAACTTTCTAAAATATGTTCTTACAGCTTTATATGCATGACCAATACTAAAAGTGCTGCTTCTGCATGACTAACAAGGTTGCAGTGTTTTGGTGTTAGCATATGTGATACAGTAACTGAACATCCTAAAGAATGTTGTGTGTCATAAGCTTTTAAGGGTGGACTAAATTCAGGGACATTTTGCAATTCATTCCAGTTAGAGCTAGTAAGGGCATAATAATTTCAGGTTATTTAAAAGACTGTAATGTCTATCTTGTGTTTTTTAGGAGGTCAAAGAAAATATTAAGAACCACACACACACTCATAGACTGTAAATATGCCCTTCGCAAAAGCAAATGAGGATGCTCTAGTTACAGAATTGTCAGCTACCAACAATATTGGCCCATGCTGTTTTTGGCTTGTCAGAACTCAGAAGGAACCTGTTGTCTCTTAAAAAAAAAAAGCCACACAGAATGAAAAGTTCTGAATTTAGCTCTTAACCGCCTTCAGTGTGAAAACCTTCCCTTAGAGGTAATCAGCATCAGTAGAAACGACAAGCACCGAGCTAGGTCTGGGATGTGATAAGTTCGTGAATCCCCTGGAGAAGTCCCTGAGGACCACAGTGCTGAACCTCACAGGGAGTATAGTAAAGAAAGAAGCTTTGCTCTTTGCATGCAGGATTTGAATTTCCAGGACTGCTGCTTTGGCTCCTTGATGGGCTCTAAATTCTTGAAGGAAGCAGTTCCCCTCATAACAACTACTCTCCAGTACCTTGGACAGCAGCTCTTTTCAGGCTGTGTTTAAATTAAACAGTAATAAAAAAGTAATCTCTGAAAGTGGATACCAGTTTGAGTTAGAAAAGCCCTTGCCAAAATAAGCTTTCAGAGCAGGAACAGCACATATATTATTGAAAGGCTTTGTTTCTGTATGGTGTGCCAAATTGGCAGAAATACAGATCTGAAATTTAGAAATGATTGCTAGGGAGGTGGGTAAGAAGAAGGAACTAGAATGATAGGGAGAAATTAATAGCATTTGTTTCATTTAAAGAATAAATCTTGAGCTACATTTTTATGGCAATCTTACATAATTTATCTGTCTTTCTAGGGTCAAAAAATAGGAGTAAATTTTATATGTGACACTTTCTTGTAGTCCAATTGTACAGAACAGATTTCCACAGAGCACTGCAGTATTTTATTCTGCTGTCCTGGCACATAGGGGATGCATTTTAGAGTCCTTTGTGGTTTGTGTGCTTGATACTGTCTCTGGAGAGACCCTTGTGTCTCTTTGAGAAATGGAAAATAAGAGAGCACAAAAATTATATAGGAGTAAAACTAAGTAACACAACCTTTAAATCAAGGATATTAGAGGGGAAAACTTTCCCTTCCCAGGGAAAACTGGGCTGATTTTTTATGCCTTTTGGAGTCTGTAATCTTTTTCAAAGTCTCTGTTTAGCCACAGAACTTATTTAGAGGACAAGGCTATCTAAAGTACTAAGGCTATCAGGATGCACTACAATAAATTCTGACCCACGACTGGGGTAGGGCTGGCAGCTATAGTTTAAAAAAACACAGCACTTAATAAAACCCAAACAACTGAGCAACATCTGATTAACATGAAAAAAATTACAAGAAGTATCACCTGCTACCCTCAAACCTTTGTTCTTATTATTACTCTTTTCTATACAAAAAGACATAAAAGTAGGCAGCCTTTCCCACATCGTATGGAAACAATTTGTGGCTCAGACTTTAAGAGCTGATAATGCTTTTGTACTTAAGATGACCACAGCCAGATATTATTCTCATGCTTTATCACCATGTATGACAGCAGTTTCTGTAAGGCTAAATCTGGGATGCTGGCCCTGAAGAATTAATGACAGTTTTTGTGTTCACACTATAAGCAGCATGTGGGAGAGCAAGACCCACGTTAATGACACACCTCTGGTAGGTCATTAATATTAAGATGTTTTTGCAACATCACACCAAAAAAAGTCTATAGCATCACCATGACCTCAATTTAGGTATGCATGTCTTGTGTAAAAAAATAAACCACCATCTATCCCCCCCCACAAGAACCCCAAATACCAGCTGCCCCCCTCCCCAACCCCACAAAAATAACAAAATATTCCAAACTCAAATGATTTCTTTCACCACTGACCAAGGAAGATTCATTTTCATCCTGATACAGAGCTTTGTCACAGGACAGCCATAATCTGAGCAAGGAAGATTCATTTTCATCCTGATACAGAGCTTTGTAACAGGACAGCCATAATGTGAGCAAATTAAAGAATAAGTTCTCGCACAAGATTAGATGTATAAGTAGTTGGAAATATGGTTTCAGTATTGTTCTTGGCGCATACCAGGAAGACATGCTATTACTGTACCACAGCTTCCTTCTCCATTTTTCACTCTCTGGACCTACAGCAGTGAGATAAGTTCATGGCTCGGACATGAACTATCTCTTGAATCCATTCTTAATTATGCCTGAAAAGTTTGCAAGAGGCAAGCATTAGGCTAAAAGTAATAGCAGATACTGAATCCAACTTTGGATTAAGCCTGTGAGGCAAATACTGTAGTAGCAGTGTAGCAATCTGACTTTAGATGAACTTCTAAAACCAGAAACAGAATCATTTTTGTGTTTTTAACACAAAAATCAATTTGCCTGTGAAGGAAACAGCTGATATTTGCAAAATTGCTTAAAGAAAGCTCTGTCAGTGAGGTCATCTGTATTTGATCTCACCACAGCAGGCATTCACATTGCAAGAGACAGTATTGGGTTTTTTTGTTTTGGCAAATGGTAATGCCATTTAGCTTTTATGCAGTAAGTCTGAAGCCTCCCAGAAACATATAGCAAGCTCCTTCACCTGTCAGTTTGCTTTAAATATATGTACAGGTCAGTACAGCACTTATATACATTAATAAAAGAAATAGCAATAACAAAAAAAACTGCCTGGTTCCATGCTTCCAGGAGTGCATGAATTACACAATTCTCAGTGTCAAATGGAAGGAAGAATTAAAACTGGACCCACAAAATCCCCAGAGAAGAGCTGGATGCAACCCATACGCTTAAGGATTTTATGGCCTTGGGTTTATTCACCCAGTTGCACTTTCGATTTTTGACACACGAACAACAGAGTTCAAGAATGTGAGCCAGAAATTTTGGCATTATTGTGGCAGTTTGTACTCTCTTCCCAGTTGCTCAGGTTCTGCTTGTCTTGATACAGACTAGAGAGAGCAGCTCTGTCTCCCCTGTGCACCTGAAGAGGCAGACAGGCAAAATATGAAACAGCTACAGATGCTGGGAAAAAAAAAAGCAACTGTTCAGTCAGCTCTTCATTCCCTCCCCGCCCCCCAAGCTTTGCTTGTCGAATGCAAACTGATGAGAATGTGTGACGATTATTAAAAAAAAAACCAATCAAAAAACCGACAATGAAAATCTGTCTGATAGGAGCACAGCTAAAGCTTAATCTATTTATGTAACAAAAAACAGAGGCAAACTGCTGTTAATATGCTACAGAGGCATAGAAATTTCTGCTTATCTATTATCAGGGGACAAGCTGCTGTTCTGCGCAGCACGGGCTCACATCAAACTACCAGTCTGGCAACACTTTTTCCTCAAAACCCTCACATCTCCTGTTCTTCTTAAGACAGGACTCCTCGCTGTTATCACTCCCAAATGGTTGTCACACCAGAGCAGGACATGTCCTATTTCCCTTTTTTGTTTCTCAAGCATAGAGCTACAGCACAAGACTTTTTGTTTGCAGTCAGTCAGTGCATGGGGTGTAGTTTCATCGCAGTGGGAGCAGCTTTTCCCTGCCAAGCTGGTTGAGAGCATGAAAGAACTATGCAGTTGGTATGAGTTGGTGCTTATTGCTAGATTTACCTTGATGGGGCTTTCTTGTCCAGTCTTAGCATTCCCTATGACCAATTTGGTAGTTGTCTTGTTTTGCCCCATTCAAGTAGGCAATGCCAGCTAAGGTTTACAGCACAGACTCAACAGTCAGTGGGGAAACGGGCAAAGCCCTGCATGCTTCTGCTGCTGGAGTAATACCACAGCACCTCTCTGTATAGAAAGGCCATTATTTCCATGGTCAAACCAAAGCAAGCTCCTTCATTTAAATACATCACACTGAAAGACTGCGCTTAGCAAGGGCTAAACACCTTGGAAGAATGCATAGTTCTACTAAAATTCACAGATCTCCATTGCTGATCACAAGAATAGACAGGACTTCTTTCCCTATTACACTTAAGACTGCTCCATATGGCAGGCATTGAGCCTGTTTCTTCCAACAGCTGTGTACTACTTCAGTTCTGTTCTAACTAATCAGGCAAAAAATAGTTACAGAAATGCTGTCTCCAAGCTCAGGTTTACTAGATACAGTGAAATCCACCAAGGTGTCTTAACATGCCAAGACGTTCCCACCATCGCAGCTCCTCCAAGGTGCAAGACAACAGCTAGCAGAAATATCTAGATGTTTTCAGTGCCATTGTTCAGATGCAAAGGAGCTGGGTGAGAGTTCAGCTGAGTGTCTTTGACAAAGACACAGGTGAAAAAGCTTTCCAAAGTACTGTTCTGTCAGTAGAAGCCAACACACCACAGGTCATGATTAGAAAAGAAAGGGGAAAGCCACACGAAGAACCAGCTATCCCACAAACTGCAATAGCCTTAACTTGGGGAATAAAATGGAGCCCCTTATCCAGCCACAAGTCATCCCCTTTGCATTTTCTTACCTTCATAGGTGTACTTTATAGGTGTGTTCCCTGAACATACAGCAACTGCATGACTTGATTAACAGCTGTACAAACAGGATCTGTTTGTTAGATCTGCTGTGACTCCATGGCTGTTGAATGAGGTACAGCCAGGGAACAGACAAATTCATGTTATCCTACAGAACCAGTAGCTTTTTTTCTCAGCATCATTTGCAGCTGATGTCCCCTGTCTAGGTGTTGCCATCTGTTAACCATGTCACATCCATGACCTCTTGAAGGAGGCTGAAAGGATGAAACCATTTCAAAAGTAGAATATTGATAAAGGAAGGAGACCACTGCAGTGCACTGATAGCCTATATTCAAGTCACTTCACTTTCAGAGTGATAAGCAGTGGGTTGCCATGCAACTGTTCAGTTTGGCAAACCCTCAAAATATTTCCAGCCTCATGCTCTTCATTGTTCCAGTAAGATGTTTACCAATGTTGCCCCTGCTGAACTACATTCTTACATTTGACATGCTGCTTCACTTTAAAACATGGTGCTGTGGGTGTGCTTGAAGAGTAGACAGACACCAAATTCAAAGCAGGTGCTGCTCTGCACTTCTCGTGGGAAGAAGTGAAAGGTTATCTGTCCTTCCATTCTTCTCCTCTCCCTCCCATCAAGCTTTCTACTCAAAACAATTACATGCAGCATCTGACAGCGGAGATGATAAATTATGTGCTGCTTGAATTGAAAATGTGAAGGATAACAGGGATAAGTATCATTGCAGTCACAGATGATACAAACCCATTTCATCACTTTCAAGGCTTTTTTTGTTACACCTAGGAATGACTTGCATGAACTAATTCTTCAGTACATTCTCTTAAAAAAAAAAAAAAAAAAAGGTATATATTCTCTAGAGGAAAAATGGACTATGCCTAAAAGGTGGCTGACAGGAGTCTATCACTGATTTCCATTAAATATGGAAGTCAGTCATCTTAAAGTTGTGGCAGAGCGCTGTCTCTTGTAGACACCATAATTTCTGACGGAAATAGTAATTTAGTCAATTCTTAACCCTTATCTAAAAACTGTAATGTAGCTCTATTTTCATTCTCTGGTATTAAACCAGTAATTTTCCTAGGAAACCCTCCAGTGTAAAAACCAGACAGAAATCGCAGTTTTGCTACAGACATTGTTAAAGGAAAATTTCAGAGAACACATGCTAGTACAGAGAATGCTCTGAGATCAGACCTCTGAATTCAGATGAGTCATCCTTTTAAGGATGAGAATTGGGTTTGAAAGAACAACCGTCACAGGTGCTTGATTTTGAAGATAGAACAAGTGCTGTTGTGTTGGCGGATTTCTTTTTGGGATTATTTGGCCAACTTTCCTCAACAAGGAGGTACCAAATTACTGTTCATTAATATATGCTGCAGTGCAGGACCTGAAGTTGGCCTCTCCTAACACAAAATGGTCTGTCACTGGCACAGGTAAAATCTGAAGAGCAACTGTGGAAAACGTGCCCCATGAAGACTGGCTACAGTTACTCTTCAGGGGTTGCTTTCATGATGAGCAAAGCCAAAGTCACACAGCCAGGCCACTGCTCAGTGTGGCTGCGATTTATTCTATGACATTTCTTGCAACTCTGGACGTATTGCAGTGAAGAGACAGAGAAACTCTGAAATGGGAACCTAAACAAGCAAGCCAAATGGCTCCCTTTTCTGTGACTCATACAACAGGCAAATATTTTGAGGCCAGGAAAAGCTGATCTTTTGCTGCCTAGAGGCAACCAGTTATTTTCTATTAACATGTCATTCTGTATTGAGTCCTGTGCAAATTGGAATGAGGCAACGCCAGTCATCTTGAAGATAAAAAAGAAAGGAAGCATTGAAAAAGAATTATATACTTTGTCGTGGTTTAAGCTGTCAGCCATGCAGCCGCTCTCTCATTACCCCCTCTCTTCCTCCCCCCCACTCCCAAAGGGATGGGGAGGAGAACTGAAAGAATGTAACTCCCATGGGCTGAGATAAGAACAGTCCAGCAACTGAGGTATAACATAAACCACTACTGCTACTACCAATAATAATAATGCTAAGGGAAATAACAAGGGAAGAAAATACAACTGCTCACCACCCGCTGACCGATACCCAGCCCAACCCAAGCACTGATCTAACCTGTGTAACTGCCCCCAGTTTATATAGTGGGCATGACGTACTGTGGTATGGAATACCTCTTTGGTTAGTTTGGGTTAGGTGTCCTGTCTCTGCTTCCTCCTGGTTTCCCCTTCTCCCTGGCAGAGCATGAGGCTCAGAAAGTCCTTGGTCAAACCAAACATTACTGAGCAGCAAATAAAAACATTGATGTTATCAGCACTGTTCCCCAGCTGAAAGTCAAAAACACAGCACTGCATCAGCTACTATGAAGGAAGAAAAATGACTGCTACTGCTGAACCCAGGACATACCTATACTAGCTTTGTGCTGATCCATACTAAACCTTATTTACATCTTCAAGACTGAAAAATGTATCATTTGTATAATTTATCACATAAAAAATACGATGATGTATATTTATAGCATGAATTCTGTAGTTCTGAATTAAATGACAAATAGCATTAGAGATGGAGCTGAGCTGCATAATAAGGCATTAAAGTGTACTTTTTGCCTGTTGACATCTCTTTAAGGGTAGAAATTAAAATTTTGAAAATCAGAATCATCAATATTCTTGAAGGTTATATCCAAAGGGGTCAGTAACAGCATGTTAATAGAGAATTAATGCCATAATGTAGATAACCCCCCTTACACTTCTAGAGGGAAAGGCTTGGAAAGAAATATGGTGTTTGTATATTTGTAAATTACTACTTAATTAGCACAGCACAATATCAAGGGCCAACAGTAACGCTGAATATTAATAGAAGACTGTTTGCAGGTATATCTGTATTTTACATATATACATGTATATGTAAAAAGTATATATATATGTATGCTAAGTGTTGAAAAAGACTGCTGAAATACATTGGTCATTTAAGTGAAGCAGTAATATCACCATTTTAAACCTTGCTTCAAAATCTCCTTCACTATTTATTTACAAGAAAAAAAAAATCTAAACGTGAAATTTTCATTTAAATCTTTCCTCAGATTTCTAGTTTTACTTTACAGAGATGAGGGAGGGAAGAGAAGGAAGAAGGGACATTTTCTATAAGTTTCTGTATTTCTCATTTTTATTAATTAAGAAGAAGTGAAAGACACCTCTATGTTCATAGGTAGCACTTGCAATAAAGGGTTGTTTAATGCAGGGATTAAATTAAATTATGGACTATATGATGTAACTGAGAGCCCCCAGATGTAAAGCCAGGTAATGATCCACACTGACAAGCCCTCACCAAATCCCTTCTAACCAATGCAGGGGATAGCAATACAAGCTGTGTCGCCTTATCCATGGGAAATTTGCAGCTCAGCTGTGCAGACCAAGACCACCTGCCTGTGTCTTAGCAGTTGTATCTTAGGACTGCTGAAACTCTCAGCTCTGTTGTCATTGCACCAGCTCACACACAGCCCCTTTGATTTTGCTTTTCATTTGTAAGCAAGAGAGATTATTTTCTTTCTTTCTTCTGTATTGTTCACAAAATCTTCACATTACATAGCTCATACACTTATGTGTTAAGAATTATTCAACCCTTGTTCAGTAAATCACTGCACAATATACTTCTGATGTTTGTCTGATTAAATGTCAAATAGAAATGATGGAAAACTACACGAGACAAGAATCCCCCCCTCTGTTGTTTTATACTAGCATTCACCATTGCATCAGACAACGCAGAAATAACCACAAAGGACTAGAGAGAAACAAGCCACATGCCTCTCATACATCTGGACAGATACTTATTTTCTAGACCCTACATGCAGCCGATTATCTGATTCACCTTGTTGGTCTGCTGTAGGATGTTTTGATGCCATTTTAACATTTTGTAATATCTGGCAGTAGCTGCTTCTAATGCAAGTGACCCCAGAGACAGCTGTGGACAAAATACAGGGAAACAAAGAATGGTTTTGGATCTTGCGAGTTAAGTAAAGTAGTCTGGCAAAGAGATAGTGATAGTACTTCAGCAAGGAAGATCAGAACACAATTATGCATGGCCAGAAATGTATTCAGTAATGATCCATCATGCTGTCTCTAGCTGCTTTACATGCAGAAAGATCATCTGCTTTAATCTTCCTAGTCTCCAGATCCACACAGAGCATCATATATTATGCAAAAAGGCACTCTGGGTGGCAGTATGGAGTTCACCGTTGCATCAGTCTTTATTGTTGTAAGGTGGTTTGGTTTTTTTGCAGGTTTCCCCCCACAAATCCATATCAGACATTCTCTTTCAGGAAAAAGGTTTTAGTCTTTCTGGCTCAAAGGAGAGATTCTTGCTACTCACTGTTTCTTCTCATACTGTGCATCCTGCACCCCCACATACAGATCCTCATTCCCCCATGCTCACATACGTGCCTGTGTCCATCACTGCCTTTCTGCTGTGTTGCACACCCAGTGAGAACCTTTGGTCCAGAAAAACAACCAGCATGATGCAGACTTTTTCATTCCATTCTGATTGAATGATTTAATAAATTCACCCTGGACGGCACTTGATTTTTTAAATTTTTCAATTGATCTCTACTGGACACAGTACACGTGTGATAGAGAAAAACTGTCCTTCAGCTGAACTGAGGGGCTTTTCATCATGGAACAAAATGCATTTGCTACAAGCGTTACTGACAACATTCATGCTAAAAGGAGGGGCTAGGAAGAGGGAGGACAGTCTCATTAAAGGTTTCTTTTTCATCCAAAGTGCTGTAGCTGCTGCTGCAGAAGGTCAAGGAACAGATGCCTGTTTGCTCCCAGCAGATTTTGAGACAGATCCTCACATAGAGTAAATAGACACAGCTCCCTGTGAGAGCAAGGCATTGCACCATGCCATGCTTGGTGAGGAGCTGGCCCAGGTTGTTGCTGCTTTTTCTTCTAAGCCACATAAATTTGATATATCCCTAAAATTGCTTGTGAGAGCAGAGTGCAGTTTCATTTACTTCCACAGAGTTGCCCCAGATTTTCAAGGAGAGGAGAGGAGTCATTGCCAAACTCCTCAGTGGCTTGAATCACTTTTGCCTGTGCAGAATGGCTATGAACTCCCCATGTATGTAAATGAAACAATCTACCTTTGCTCTCTCATGGGATAAATAGAAGTGATTTGCCAGGGGCCAAAGCAGTGTGGAGCTGGGCTTCGAGCCTCACACGCTGAAATGCAGCCTCTGCCAAGCTTCCTGCCTGCCTCCTTCAACAAGGGCAGCTTGACCCAGGAGCTGATTTTGTTTTTTTGCTGTTGTTATTATATTAGCAGGGAGCTAAAGGCTCCTGAGAGACTGTTTATAGAAAGTGCTTTTGAATGTATGCTTCAGCGTAGATAGCTCCCATTTAAAACTGAAGATGGACCTTTCATCAAAAGATATGACAGGCTATCGTAAGGGTAACTGTCACAGGTGGAGGTATAAAAAGAAGAAAAAGCCCTTTTCTCTATTGTTTTGGTTTCCTGGTAATTTTTCCAAGCACTTAGAGGGCAAGATACTGTCAGATACATCTGTCCATGGCATTTTTAGGTGTGTATCACCTTGGAACTTGGGTGCTCAGCAGTACCTGTTAACTCCCTGAAATACTTCCATCCCCTCATTTTTTTCTCTCATCTTTCCCTTATTTAATCTCAAATGAGTTCAAGTAACTTCTAATTTTGCATTTATCTAGACCTGAGATACAGAAAGTAGGGTTCTATAATTTAGCCAATGGTAATAACTTTACAAGTAGAGCCCAAATCTCTAAGTCAAAATGAGCACTGAATTAGGAATGAAGGAATAATCACTTATAATTTTCAGAGTATGAGAAAGTACTTAAAATTATTATATCACTGTTACTTTTCTTGTGTATCCTCTGTTCACTGAAGGGAATATCTGGAAGCCTAGCTGTCCTTAAAATTATACAGAAGAATAAGTCCACCTGCACATAATGATCAAATGTCAGTATAAGATCAGTACCAGAAGGGTTATTGTGCCCTCGCACAAGGAGCTGTCAAAGTCCTATGCAGAAAGAAAAACTAACAGCTCTCCCAGAACAAATTCACCCCCACCATGCCACAACACAGCAAAATCCCAGCAATGCTGTTCAGAGGGAGAAGAACATTTAGTAGTGGATTGAATTCCCTAGACCTGAAAACTCTGCCCCCAGGGTGCAGCACAGCAGGACAGGCATTAGCTTGTGCTTCAATAGAGGTGGAAACCTCTCTGATACTGCACAGATGGCTGTCATTCAAAAGGATATCAGAGTATGTTCATCTAGACATTTTCAGGGGAACACATTCAAGCTCTTCCAACCTTCTAGAAGATGTGTGGAGGTTCAGTTGGATGTATCATTTTAAATTTGGTGCTCTGCTAATGCAACAGCATGGCTGCCAGCTGCCTTAGAGCATAGGTCAAGCCTGCTCACATCAAACAAATCAAATGGCTTAAAGCAGATAAGAAACAAATAGTCCAGATGCAAAAATGATTTTGAAATCTGCAGTGTTTGAGTTTTAGACCTTAATTTGGCTATCAAAACATAAATAGCACTTGTCACCTTTGGTTTGGATCCAAACCACCCTAAAGTACACAAATTTTCAGCAGGTTTTTGAAATCAAAGTACCCTTTCACAACTGGGTAAGCTAGATAACATACATATGTTACATACATACATAAGGGCAGGAACACCATCAGGTGACTGCAGGAGGTCCTTCCTCGATGTGTTTACTGTGACTTCTTAATTGAATTGTACATTCCCTACTTTTTTGTTTTGTTATAGTTGTTACTGCACAGTTTGTCTGGCTTTATTCTCCCCTCTCCTGTTTTGCCAAAAAGGCTCCCCTGCAAAAAGCATATGAAAGTCACATATTTATGCTGCTCATAACATCTTTATTTGAAAATAAGCTTCTAGCCAAAGAAGTAGTGTCTCCTAGTAAGTTTTAACTTCACTTATCTATTTCCCTCTCTTGCCTGTAGCATTTAGTCTTGGTTTATTTGCAGGATAAAGGCTTACAGTAAACTCTGAATACCCTGGGTGAGGAAGTGGGACAAAACTCACTTCTTCAGAGTCTCCAGTTTGGGTGCACTGCTGCTTCCCATTTCCCAGGGACCACGTCTTCTTATGGGCTAACTTGAACTGGAAGGAGCACTTTGCACTCTTACACCTACATAACAATGGGTATGAGCAAAACTTAAGACTCTAGTTATAGACCTAATTTTCTTATGAAAAAAATGTATTACTTAGCACCTGCTGGAGGCAATACTGTTTTAGCTTTCAAATTCAGTTCCAAAGAAAGTGAAAATCTCATGTAGAGTTATTTGAATTTGCCCCTTGAGATCTCTGAAAGCAGCCCGGTGTTGCAAGATTGCTGCAAAGCACTGGCTGAACCAGGGAGCAGGGAAAGGAACTCTGAGTGCTTTAGCTCCAAACAATCAGTTCAGATGACTCTGCTGTTAAACTCAGTAACAATGTGCAATAGTGAAAGCTCAAGTTCATTTTAGGTCAGTTATTAATATAGCATGAAACAGAAGTACATTTGGATGTACTATACAAATGGGAAAATAGAGATACTTAAGTGGGTATGGCTGGTCTCTCCCTACATAAATGATATATCATAGGATCTAAATTTCAATGTTCAAAGAGAAAGAGGTAATTTTCAAAGATGTCAGACGACACTAAACCAGAAACCTAGTCCATCTCAAACTTCAAGTGTTTCTCCCCAAGGAGACAATCAAGCATAAAAAACTCAAGGAAAGTGCAATAAACACCCCTCATAGTGAGCAGAAAGCCATGCTATTACTAAGAGAGGAACACCATTCTTAATATATTGAGCAAACTTAAAAATTATAAGGCACTATGCTGATGTGTAAGCCTTTCCTCTCCAGAGGGGGATCTCCCTATTTTTGTTTTCTCAAACATAATGAATTACTAGGATTTCCCACCAATGCTCGCCTGTGGCACACTGTGTGCTTGGATGGGCAGACAGCTTATGTAGCAAAAGCCTTTAGGTGGACAAAGGGTTACTTCAGTAACATGCATGCTTGTATTATACTTGGCTTAGTATGGGCCAAGTTTCGTCAGCCTGAGAAAAAACAGTAACAGTTTGAAAAATGCAAGTGCATTGATGAAGAACTTCATTTACCCTAAGCCTCACCATATTCACTCAAGGCCCAGACTAGTATGTTGCTATCTTTCAGTCAGTTCTCATCACAGAGTGTATTAAATATACTCTGCCTTAGAAACTGCATCAGTACCTAACTGGGAAAACAATTCCATCATGATATGGAGGAATCATAAGGGGAGTGCTATTAAAAACTGTGGTCAACTTGGAGCACATGATAGTATGTCCATTATCACAGTAAGTAAAAGGTATGTTCTACATGCCTCAAGTCTGATATTTACCTTCATTTTACTATTCCATGCATTTATGATTTAATTGAACTACTTCTCCTTTAGAGGCTAGGGCAAGTGAGATAGTAACAAACCTAGACAATAACAGGAGATGAGCAATCTTTTCATCTGCCCAGACAGCAATACAAATAGTACGTACAGTGACAAAAAAACAACCAAACAAGCAGGAGACCTGTTGTGTTCACCTAAACAAAAGATTGGATCCATTATTCTTCTAGTGCTCACCTAGCTAGGTTGCATGTACATGGTATTTTAGATGCTATCTGGTGCACCAGTTGGAAACTGCTCTCCTATAGGAAAAGAAGTCAAGTACCTTCTTTCTCTTACGCTATTTGTACTGACTAGGTCAGATGTTAAAACACTCATGCTGGACCACTGGCTGCTTGAAGTACATTCATTATGGATATCATCTTGCCAATGGCCACAGCTCGATAAAGGTCAGTTGACCTTCCTGAGAATGCTTCAAAAGCAGCAGAGGTAGCAAAAAGAAACAAACCCACACAAATTCATGATTCATCTGCTGGAGTAATTTGTCAGGAGATAGTGTTTTACTGGAAGGAAATGCTTCCTCTGCAAAAGCTCTCACAGTCAAAGCTCCAGGAAACCACTGTTCTGGCAACAGAAGGTTGTTATAAAGTGTTACTGGGCAAGGATTGCATAGTGATGTAAGGATGTATGGAAACTATTTCCTGTCTGGAGTGGAACAAGAACCTGAGGAGAACGACCGCAGCATCAGTTTAGCTCCCTGTAAAGGAAGAGAGGCTCAGCTTGCTCAGTGTTCTGGAGACAAAGCCAGTCTTCTCTGCTTACACCTGTCCAGAGCCTGCCATGATCAGTGCAGAGACTCCCATTGACTGTGTCAGGCTGTAACCCATGGATCCAAATGATGCTCTTCAAGGGATACATCACTGAATCTTTTAATGTAATATAAACAGTAAAATAAAAAGCACTAACAGAGTAAATTAATTTTACTTTTAGAAGCAATTTTTTACGTGAAACGGCAATTGCCAATACCTGAAAGCTTCAAGTACTGTTTATGTGCATTCCTAGTGTCTGTATGCTAGTGTTAATTTAATGCCAGTTCAGTGTGGCATTTGGATATCTTCCTAAATTGCCCAGTTTTAAAGAGAGCTCACCATCTGTTGGGAACAATGTGCCTCTCATATCAGCAGAAATTTTTGTAAAAATTCTCTTCTTTTCTGCAGAGATTCATAAGTCCATGTGCACAAAGATCCAGCCACATTATGAATGGCGAATGCAAAGGGATGTACAGCTGTGGCACCACATATGGATACACGTGCTTCAACAGACACATAAAAGAAGGGAGTGAAGACCTCGAGCTTTCTAGAAATCTGCCCTGAATTAACAAGAACATTCTCTCCAGAGTCAGAGATTATGCATACCTAGCTAGGCAGTGATACAAAGAAGTATCTAGGAAAATATCAGAAGCATTTGCTAATTTCAGGTTAGACATCCAGAAGGCATAGAAGTGTCTTTCCTACTTGAGATGTCTCTCAGTCGTCTCCACCATGTTTCCAGCTTTTTGGTGGAAAAGCTAAACTAGCTAAACCACAGTTTGGTCACTTATGGATGACAAAGACCCTAACTGTCTTAATAGGCAAACATGCATTACAACAACAATAGCAAAAGACCACTGCAATTGTTACTGTTATTATTATCACACAAAATTGAACACTCTGCCAGCACTACAGCAAAAAGTATGTTCTTTACAGAAAGAGTATTCTCTGTATGAAATCCTCACTGCTTTCCTATTTCTTGTATGCTGATAGAAACTCACAGATGGTTTCAATTAACAGCCACTACATTCAGGAGGGCAAAACCTTATAAACCTTCTTCATTTTGCCATATCCACTGGAACCAGGTTTCACTCTGTTCCAAACATTAGAGCACAATGGAGTATTTGTAAATGTACTCTATCTTTTGTAAATAAATCCGACAGCATTAGAGATAAATCCACAGTCCCTTGAGGGTGAGATCAGTGCACAGTTCCATGCTTGTATGAGTGTACACATACTATTAGTCTGAAAAATCGGAACCTACTGGCATAATGGGTAGTTATGATCAAGGCAGAATAAAGCTTTCTACCCAGTTCCTAAATTTTTCTGTCACTGTTAATCATCTGTTTGAAGCAATGTTTCGTGTTTACTAGCAAACAACTGCCTGTAGACAGGCAAAATATTTCTCTATCAATGCTATAGTACACACATATCAGGATTCAAATCTGAACTGCCAGCAAGAGAGATGCTCCCCTTCTGTCTCCTCTCTCCCAGAAAGTCAGTGGGTTTTCTGTAAAGCTGTCTTTTCCTGACATAGACCAGCAGGTCTCATCTGTTTAAGAGACTCTTCATTAGGGACTGTAGTGAAAGGACAAGGAGTAATGGGTTTAAACTTAAACAGTGGAAGTTCAGATTGGATATGAGGAAGAAATTCTTTACTGTAAGGGTGGTGAGGCACTGGAATGCGTTGCCCAGGGAAGCTGTGAATGCTC
>JANRGW010027668.1:0-17365 GCA_024733675.1 Psilopsiagon aymara | reverse complement strand
CCCTGTCTCTGCTCCCTCCCGGCTTACCCTCCTCCCTGGCAGAGCATGAGACTCAGAAAGTCCTTGGCCAGACCAAACTGTACTAAGCAGTAACCAAAACATTGGTGTTATCAACACTGTTCCCAAGCTGAAAGTAAAAAAAACATAGCTCCACACCAGCTACCAAGAAGGAGAAAAACGACTGCTACTGCCGAACCCAGGACATGGTCCAAGTATCGCATTTCACTACCAGCTATGGACAGAAATCTAAGACTTGCAGGCAGAGGAGATGAAAACTATTATTTTACATATATCTTCATCAGCAGAGGAACAAAAGGCTGTTGAGGGAGCTATACCTTATTAAAGGAAATGGGTGAAGTATTCGAAACAAGCCAATATTGCGAAAGAAGTATGTCTGGTCTTGTTTTCCTACTTGACACTCTACTCTTAAAAATTAGGCAGTGTTTTTCTACCTTCATGAAGGTAATTAAATGAGATGTAAATTTCACTTATATAGGGGTCTGCACTGTGCTATCAGAATGATGGGGCATTGCCTGGATATAAAAGCTATGATGCTTATAAAAGAGATCCCAGGCTACCCACATTGCTTTCATTGTATGTGCAGTTTCTTGGGTTTAGCACTTTTCTCTTGTTTCAGTGAAGGTAAAAATTAAATAATTAAAGCAGGGCATTTTAGATCAACTCAAAAAAACAACCCAAAACTTAACCCTGAACTTGCACTTCCAAAAAGGGTAGTGGTGAAATTTAGGTACTTAAGTTGCAAGCTTCTGCTACTAGCACCTCCACATTCATATCATGTACCTGAAGGAACATGAAGTTCTTGTTGCATCAGGTTATTGAGATTTCCATGAACCGTAAGGTACGATCCTCCACAGAAGGATCTCAGTTTTCATAGGGTGGAGCAGCTACATGTGTTTCATATGCCTCAGCCTGCATAGGCTGCAGGAATGAGAGGTAGGATTCATCAATCTCACCTGTCTTCATCACAGGCACATGTTTTAACTGGTAATCTCTGCTGCCATTATCATCAGTAGAGATCTGATCAATTCAGTTAATGGAATTTAGGATACAATTCCTCTGAACAAATGTAGGCATCTGTTTAGGGTGAGATGAATCACACTCTGAATTCCGTTGTATGTACTACTAGATCTTCCCTGACATTGAAGGAAACCAAAAGCAACTTACTGAAAAGCACATTAGCACCCACACTTAGATGAATCCTGAAGAAGTCTGTATTACAAATGTCCAAAAAAATGTGCTTAACCCAGCCTGGTAAGCACAAGCAAATCACCAAGTGGCTGCTCTCTTCATCTTCTGAAGATATAGAAGACTTTCCTCTAAATCACACCTCTGCAGTGTGGTAGAAGACACTTGAGAAATAAATAGGGAGAAATCAAAACCTCGCAGCTATCTACAGACAAACAGACTGACCATATGAAAATCTGAGGTCAGGCCACTCTCAAAGAAACAACACATTTTGTAGTGACTTCTCCAGGGGGGAATTTTTCACCCTTGGAATACGGATAAATAAGGGCTTTACACACACATGCAGCTTCATTTAGAAAACCAGGGCAGGATCATTTCCAACACATTAACTTCAACTTGTGTTAGAATGTCTATGCCTGTGGAATAAATAGGCTGAAAATATTGCTATATAATTACATTAGTAGGGAGCTTTGGGATGGCCTGATCCAAGGGTCTGAAGTAGCACATTATATCTGGCAAGTGGGGGGGTCTAGCCCTTAGCTCAAATACTTCAACACCCTATGCCGTACCATGTGGCAGATTTAAGCTGTATTTGTGCTCCCATGACACTTGTACTGGTCTATACCAAATATACCTTGAGGGCTGCGTAAGCAGCACGACCTGATAACCTGATAACAACTCTGAGTTCAGCTGAGCATATTGAAAAATTGAAAACATTCCCTTTAGGCCACACCATCTTATTGGATGTGTATACCAGAAAAGTAATTTTAATCTGTGTTTTCATCTCTTTCTCCCCCCCTGCCCCTTTTTCTCCTTAATTCATGAGGTGGAAAAATAAATTTGAAGACATTATTTTTTCAGGTGCCATGTTCATGCTCCTTTAATGTGTCTATACTTTGAATGCTAGAAAGACTCAGGGAATGAATTCCAATAAATGTTATATTCATTAAGGCTGAAATATTAAAAAAGAAACTAAAAAAATGAAGCTGAGCTATGGCTGGATATGCATGGACATAAATATCTCTCAGTATTTAACCAGAGCTTGTGTTATCTGGTATAAAAATCCAATAAGCCTCCCTCTTTAAAGGCAAGTTATTTACAGTGTTTTTCCTCCCTTAGAGGATACAATTACAAGCTCAATGCCAATAATTCTAGGCAGGAAACACTGCGATTACATCTGAAAATAGTGTTCAGCAACAGATGAATTAGCTGACCCCTTTGCTGGCAGATAATTCTGTGTTCCCATTGCTATTGTTTTAGTTAAAAAGCAATTTTTAATGGTTTATCAGGGTTAAGATGAACACAGTGTCATGGAGACACTGTGTAACTTTGAATGGAAGGGATCTCTGGTGGATGTCATTGTTCAAACTACATCTCAAACCTGGCCTAGTTTCAAAATCGGATCCACAGCATCCAAATATCAGAGCTTGAGGGCTTCCAATCACCTCTCAAAGACCTGTAACTCTCATTGGGTCAAATTCCAGTTTTAAGACTCGTCTACATAATTTTTTTTGGTTTGGTATCCAGTCAGCCTTCACAAAAGTATGTGGAGAACTGATTGTAGGGGGCACTGAAACTGGAAAGTCTGAAATAATTTGCACCTCTGGCTTTTGAGTTGCCAGATTTGTTTCTGGAATGTGTTTCAGAATTGTACTTAGCAAAGGGAAAGCCTTGTATCACACCTTTTAAGCAACAATATGTGAGTAAGAGCATGAAATCTAGAATGAATCCTCAGAGTGCAGAAGAAACCTTTCCCTAATGAGTTTGGGTATGGTATCCTTAACATGCAAAGCTGAAGCATGAGATAATGATGCCTAAGGTTTCTCTTAACAAAACTGGTCTAGGTCATTAAGAATCCTAATGAGAAATGCATGTCGGCAGCCTGAGAATCATTGCAGACCAGCTATGTGACTTCAGCTGATTTCATTGTCCTTATATCCAGTCTCCGAGTGTGCCACTGGTGCATTTAGCAGTAAACCTAGTATAAAGACGCACTATAAGTGTTTTTAACTACTAGAAGAGCAGAATGTCACCTTCATTTGTAGCCCTGATTGCAGAGTAGTTAATCCCAAATTGCAGGTTAGGATCTGTTAGAAGCTACTATCAGAGTAATGGGATATGATTGTGTATTTGGCTTATATGGCAAGGTTTTGATAGAGGTAGAGATCAGATGCTTCCCCCATGTTGGACACAGCTGGTTCTAGATGGTTTACAAATGCATCCACTACTGGGCAAAGCCTGTTTCATCAGCAAAGCTAGTGGTGCTTCTGTGATTATTCATTTTTAAAAGGGGAAAAAACACTGTGTAGCAGCTCAGAGATGAGTGAAAATGTGAAACCACCCAGCTTTTTCATCATATTTTCTCCTGCTGTCCTGTTGAGGTGGAATAGTGAGAGCGGTCAGATAACCAGCCAAGGTCAAACCCACCGCAGACACTGAAATAAACTTCAAGAACAGATAGCAGACCGCTGGCATAGATTAATGTGAAGCTGTACCCACTGAAGTCTTCAGAATCAGCCCCTGACTGACCTCAAAATAACATGACAAAAAATGTCATGAAATCACAGTCCTCTTGAATTCTCATCACCACTCCTGTCACCTCAGGTGGTGCTAGGTATTGTGGTGTTAAAGGCTATTATTCCTAGCTGTTGGATACTAACTTCATAGTTTAGGTACAGAAGAAAATGATGACATGCTGGATTTGAATTCATTTGATGTATAGTAAAAGTTAATACAAAAAAAGCACCACTGAAATTAATACTAATTTGGCTGGTTTAGGATAAATGGAAAGCATTGCGCATGGTACACTTCAGTGAAAACAGGCTTTTTTCCTCAGTCTATCCTCTTTCCCGGCAGCCAGATATAATTGGGAAATCAAACACGTTCAAGAAGTGACTTTTTTTTTTTTTCATTTAAAAAGACAAGTTATGTTCAAGTATCATGTGAAATTCTTGCTTAGTTCCTCCTTTTAGTCTTGCTACTTCATGCCCATTATGATGGCATATCTGCTAAAAAGAATAAGAAGAACGAATGGGTTCAAACTTAAACAGGAAAGTCCAGGTTAGATATGAGGAAGAAGTTCTTTACTGGGAGGGTGATGAGGCACTGAAACAGATTGCCCAAAGAAGTGGTGAATCCCTAGCAGTGTTCAAAGCCAGGTTGGATAGGTCTTGGATGTCATGGTCTACTGAAAGGTGTCCCTGCCCATGGAAAGGGGGTTTGAACTAAATGATCTTAAGCTCCTTTCCAACACGTCAGTCTGTGATTCTATGATAGATTACATAGAAATGAGAGGGAATTACTTACAAACTTATAAAGGAGGCACCTGTTACATGTGATTATACAGCAAAAATGCAAAACCTCAAACCTCTTAGTCACTTAAGAATAACTCAGGCAGAGGACTAATCTTACTGATTTATAGTGTCACAGCATGAGCAAGAAAAACTCAGGCCAGGAGTTTTTGTAGGATCAGGCCCTCAAGTGATCCTGGTGATTGCTTTCTCTTTGGCACTAAAGTTTTGTGAAAATAAATTGCCCAATCTACAATTTGTCCCTACAGTGTTCCACTGTTTACGCATCATTTACAACACTCTTGTGAGTACCTTGCTAAAAGTACTTTGAAATATCAAAATGGACATTATTTGTGTAATGAAGGCTGGAGTTTAATAGCTTCATTCACACATGAGGAATCGCAGGCCTTCCTGATAGGCACCTATTAAACAAAATGGTTTGCAGTCTCTGCTTGAGGCGAGAAAAATCTTTGTGTTACTGCTCAGGCCTAAGATTAAATAGGGCTTATGCCTGAGCAGGAGCTTTCTGTGGCAAGAAAAAGCAGCACACTTTTACTACAACACTTTTGTTAGGGTGATGAGTGAAGTGGAAAAGAATCTATTCTGCTTTCAAGAAGAAGAAAGGGGTTGGGAGAAATTTTTCAAAAACATGGGAATCTAACTCAAAAAGTGAGCATTTGGGCTTATTTCCAGCATTAATACTCTTAAAGCTGCAAGTGAGCTTCCAGATGAGTTTTCTGCAATCCTGGTATCTTCTTAGCTGTCAAAGAAATTCCAGTCTTAGGCCAATTGTGCCATCAGTGGCAGTCAGAATCACAGAATCGCTGAGATTGGACGTGTCCATTGGTGTCCATCTAGTCCAGGAAGACCCCACTCAGAGTCACTTAGAGCACATTACTCATGATTGTGTCCTGGTGGCTCTAGAATAATATCTCTAGACAAGGAGACTTCACAACCTCTCTGGGCAAACTATTGCAATACTTAGTCACTCTAATAGTAAAGAAGTTCTTCATGTTCAGGTGGAACTTTCTGTGCTTTACTTCAAGCCCATTGCCTCTCATCTATTGCTTGATACCTCCAAGAGGGGAGCCTGGCCCCATCCTCTTGACAGCCTTCTTTCAGATACATTCATCAGAACCCCACTCCAAGACTTCTCTTCCCAAGGCTTAACAGGCCCAAATTGCTCAGTGTTTCCTCATAGGAGAGATGCTCCAGACCCTTCAACATTCCAGCAACACTTTGTTGGATTTGCTTCAGGATCTCCATGTCTCTTGTATTAGGGAGCATGTAACAGCATTCTGGGTGAGCCCTCACCAGGGCTGAATAGGGAGGGGGGTTTACCAGCCTTGACCTGCTTGCAGTGCTCTTCCTAATGCACTTAAGGTAGGAGCAAAACTATCTCTTTTGGGTACAGCAAACCATTTCCTTTTCTTTATAATAAACCCCTTCACTATGTTCATTCTAGTTAATTAAATAGTTCTGAAGCTTCATTCTACCTACAGTGAAATTTTGATTAACTCGGGCATGATTTTAATCTGTGATAGCCTGTATATTTTAGGCCTGTATAAACTTGAAATCATTCCCAATAGGCAGTTTGGATGTGATTGCTCGATTTGGAGGCTAAGATACTTGAATAGACAGAGGCCAGTCACTGAGTTCACTCAAATGTAGTGGCAGAGAAAAATTCTCTCAAAAATTATTTTAAATCATTGCCTGATGCCTTGTTGCCCCAGTTTGGCACAAATTCTCACTGCCAACAGTTTTTACCATACATTAAGAGACTATTGACCTGACTCAGTTTGTTGACTCTAGGGTTCCTACTGTAATTGGACATATCTGGCTTCTGCTTCTCAGAAGAGCACAAGGTCTGTATTGTATTTGCTAGTCCCATGTGAAGGTTCCTTTGAGTTTTAGGTGTCTCAGATGGTGATAGACTCCTTTGTATAGAGAACTGCATTTCAATTCTGGTGAAAATTCATTAACTTAACTAGCTATAATTGAAATTTACAGATAGAAGCTATGGTGAACTGATTTGCTCTGATTTATTTTCCCTTTGATGCCACTGCAGAAATGCAGAGTTCCTATGACATACCTTCCTAGCTCCTTAACTCTCAAATATATATGACATTTCACATGGTTTACACACCAGTGTTTAGGCAACTGCCCATGTTTGTATGCTTGCGCAATAGTTATTTTGATCTGAAGCCGATTTCTACCCTCAGTGACTGCTAATCAGAGCTTTGAAGGAGACACTAAAAAATTATTGCAGTGAACAGATATGACTGTGCCCATACTAATAAATTAAAAATGGCCAGGTCAATGATTTGAGTCAACCAGCATTTTATGGAGTAATGTCTAAGGACAGTCAGGAGTTAGTTAAGATCATGGATTACTGCAGCTAGGCACTTAGGACAGGGCATGACTATTTTGAACAAAAGGATAGTTTTATAGTAGGTACATGAAAGTTGTTGTGCTAAATGATCTCACTGCCAGAAAGTGTACTTTATTCTGCATTATTTACCAGTTTGAGTGTTTTCTGTGTGAACAGTAAAGTTGCAGTTTTGTGTCACAGTGAAAGTGCTCTCACAGCTTGGTCTCTTTCTGCCACAGGATGGTCTCATTGCCCTTCTCTTCATGCCCCTGAGTAACTTTCATTTTCATCTCCTCTTTCACACCAGTTCTGGGGCTCGTTTGATGTCTCAGAGCAGCTGCTCAGAGAAAGCTGTGCACTTTTCTACTGTACTTATTTTATGGGTCACTGGGGGGTTTCATGCCCACAGGGATCACACTTATGCAAGTGCTTTCACAAAGGAAACAACCCATGGAGCACTGGGGAACAGAAGGCAAAGGGAAAAGCAGTAAGAGTCACTAAATAACTATTCCTTTATCTTTACCATCACGGTGCAGCCTGAGGGTGCAGATAATCTAGAAGCGTGTGCTGAGTTTAAAAAGGTGGTGGAGTGGGGAAGAGGAAACACATCCAAGTGATCTCAGAACACTCTTTGATTTGCTACCTAGTTCCTTTGAACTGGTGAGTACTAACCTATATGAAAATACAAAGAATTACATAAGTATATGTATGCATTTACAATAGATGTAAATTCTCTTATATAAAAAAATAGAAATGATAAACCTCTCTGTCCTTTTGGACCTCTGATATATCAGGGTTCTGTTTCTGTTTTCTTGTATACTGTGGGCACTTTGGTGCTTTTTTGGGGAAAAAAATGATAGCTACTTTATGCAATGCATAATTTTTCTTCCCAAAAGTCTCCCTCACTTCTGTCTTGTCCCATAGTATTTCAGTAATTTGTTAAGCAAACTTTCACTTTCCTGCCCAAGGCTGTGAAAAGGATTATAATTCACTACCTCTTATGCAATCTTTTAATCTATAGATTCCAATCTGATCCAATCTTCATATGCGACCTGTCCTTTTTATTGGATTCTGGTGAGCTACATGGTGTTCTTTCCCATTATCTTGTCCTGTGATATCCACCTTACATCATCCATTTGTAACTGAGACAAGTCGGGGAAGTAGTTTGAGGGAAAAGGAAAGGCATAGCCCAGCTAGAAAAATAAAAAAGATTGTGTAATGTGTAAAAGGATTTATTTAATTTAAAAATAATGCTCTAAATACCCTCTCTGTCAGTTGTTATAATGCTTTTCCACTAAGTGTCCTGCTGCATGTTTATCAAGGGCCACCTTGTTGGCTAGTAAGTTTGTAATAGAGATTTCAGTTGACATGAGATAAAGAGATCTTGATCTACGTTCTATATTCAGCATTTATGGTTCGGAGAGGCAGCTGATTCTCTCTTGAGAATAGCAACATAATGATCAGTGCTATGAAGTTCAGTTCCCCAAATCCCTGTTATGAGAAAGTCACGATGTTCAAAAGAAAATGGGTCCATGCAAGAATCGGGCCTTTTCAATGAGTTTATGCTAACAAGAAGAACCTTGCTTTCTGCACATGAGTACATCACATTCTATGTTTCACACAGTATGAAATACTGAAATAGAACTTAAAAAACCCCAGAATGTTTATATCTTCAGCCTCGCATTCTGGCAGAAGCAGCTGGAAAATATAATAATTGGAGGAAAAGAAATTATTCAACTGCTTTATCATCAGACAATTAAGATTATTTGGAAAATTGTTTCAGATTATTCATTAGAATAATCCTGAAAATCTGCTGGAAAAATGTAAGCCCTCAAATGTAGAGTAACTAAAGAACAACCTCTTCAGGCTTCCTTAGTGTTAGGAGTGCTGTCTTCCACAGCAGCCCTTGCATGACGTCCATTTTCAAATACCATGGTCCACATGAAGGTAAAATAAGTAAATAATTTAACTGTGTTCTGCATGATTTTGCATCTCCCTAGTCAATCTCTTGTATCCTTACTGAAATATACTGCATCAATTGGAATATCATGTAGGCAGTTCAAACTGCTGAACAATTAAACTTTCTGAAATCAACAGTATGACAGTAAAGAACATTCCATTATTGTTTAAGCAAAATGCAAAAAAACTTGAGATCCTGTGTTAATCATAAATGATATGGGCCAAAATCACTTTAAATATTACTTTTCCATCTTATGACAAGATAAAAAATATCCTTAAGTATGTAAGTGATGGCATTTTTATGTGGTGATCAGAAGGCGGAAAAAAAGATAGAAAATGTCATTTAAAGAAAATTTCAATAGCCATAAATATATTAAAACCAACAATATTTTGCAAGGTAGAGAAGTTTTTGCTAACCTTGTCTTTAACTTTCTTGCCACCTTTTGTGAACTCTTCAACTCTCTTATCTTCCAAGCTAGGCTTCCCTTTTGCTTCTGTTCAGGCCACCAGTTTGTAGTTCAGCTGCTTCAAAGAGGGGATTTGTACCTCAAGTTTTCCACCTCCCCAGGAGCAATGTATTTTAACATCTGTGATGTTATAGACATGTCTATTGACACGCTGTTAACTGCACACATGTAAGAAATGAAACACTGAACAAATTGAACTAGTGTATAGAAAAAACTTTATTAACAGGGTATAAAGAGCACTGGATACTGGCCAGGGTTACACAGTTTTTTTCCTTCTTTAATCGAGTGCTTCTGTCCTTCCTGTGCTCTGTCTTTTTCTTTCTGACTATGTCAAGTACGTGAACAGATCATAGCACAAATCTGCTTTCTGTCACCTTCATCAAACAGACAGCTTTTTGAAGCTTTTTATGAGGTCATTCACTTGAGGACAGGATTTAGCACAAACTTCCTACACCCATCCTCTCTGTGTAAATTTTATTTCAAAATATAGTTTGCCATTCACAGGCCCTGAAGAGTTAGTCAGAATTAAGATGGTTTTGTGAGATATTTTGTGCACTGTATGGGGGTGATGGACCTTGCATGGTGGTGGAGCAGCACAGGAGGATGAGAGAATGAGAATTCATCTTAATCTTCAAAAACTGGTAAGCATTATAGTGCTTTAAGAGGTCGTTTAATGGCTGGTTTAAAACTCTTTCTCTTCATCTAGTCCTCAGTGTTTTAGGTGTGTACCACTGCTATAAATTGATTTAAAAGCCCTGGCTATTGCACTTCATTTTGACTTTTGGACCAAACATGCAGGCATTTTTGGGTACCTCAGATGTACTTGGGTAATTAGGATGTACTTAACACTAGTGCTGGTTGGTTACCTATGTTAGCATTTGGCTTCTGTTTATCTGTTAGCTTCAGAAAGGAGATTTTTGCCTCATTAAATCTTCCCACTTCCATAGGACTGTAGTTTTAACTGTCTTGCTACTACACACATGTAATAAATGAAAATTTTGACAATCAGTTTAATTTGTACACAGAGAAATGTTATTAAAAGTATGTGCAATGTGCTGATAAATCGTTAGACTTCAGACATTTTTGTTGCTGTCACTTCTATATCTTTTTTTAATCTTTGAATCCTGCAAGTGCAGACAGGTAGGCCATGGCACACATCCATCAAAGGAGTTGTGATTTAAACACTCATGATACTACAGCCTAATTTGATAAATTCAGGGTTTTTTTAATCTGTTTTGGAAGCAAAGGAGGGAAATGCAGTTAAGGCTGCTTTCAACCTCATAGTAATTTCATACACTTAAGCAATCAATTTTCAAATAACACCTTTAATTCAGACTAATTTTATTGAAAGTCTCTGTGTAGACAAGCTTAAAAAGTCACTTCAGTAACTATCAGGAATATTAAATCAATCTGGAATAATAGACACACAGGTAAAATTACATTCTTGAAGTCAATTTCACCACAGTAAAATAGACAAGATGAAAATTGCTCATGTAGATACACATACATAATAAGGTGCTCTTTACCCTAATGCAGTGTAGCAGTAGATCACAACAGAACATACCAGAATTCTTAACTTAAAAACATTGTGACAGAGCAAAACATCAGGAATAATAAGAGTGCTTTTAATTAATCAGGAATACATGCTGAGTATCCTCAAGTCAAAACAAAGTGTCGTGGTGATTGCTTTGATTTTGTTGTAATTTAGCTAGCCAGGGTCTGAATCAGTCATGCCAGGAAAGTTGAGTCTCTGATGGACTAAGCTAAGTTAGCTAAGTTAGCTAAGGCCAGGAACTGTTTTGGGGGGATTTCTTGTGTGTTTTCATTTGAAAATAGCTGCTTTAGAAAAGGAAAAAAAAAAAAAAAATTTAAAAAACCCCAACACTTTATTAAGAAAAGGCTAATTATCTTTAAAAGAAAGTGAGCAAAGAGTCATGCTTACAGTAGAGGGGCTACTTTATTAGGATGTAAGAGGTTCAATACATTCCTCACTCTGCCTAGTTCTGAGAAGTGATTTTAATGTTGGTTCTACCACCTGAACACTTTCCATGGTGATCTTTCATCTCAAAGGAATGACTTACTTCATTTATACAGTCTGTCAGATCTGTTTTCTCTGACCGTGTGCTAAGCAGAAGGAAGACTACAGCTTTAATTGCTTGTCCTTTGTATTTGAATCTGTTACAATATTCAGGGTTTTTTTTTTTTTTTTGTGTGGACTTTGCACTTCTCCACTTTTTTCTGTGACAGACTTTAAAAGATGTGACTTTCACCTGATTTGGAGTAAATGGTTTTCAGGCCTTGTATTTTGGAGTTATATCTTGTCCATCTGTAATCTAGAGATACCCAGAGCTGTCACTAAAATTATGTATGATACTCTTTCATTAAGCCCCGGTGAGTAAGCTTGCTTTCTCATCCCCTTTCCAGAGGATGAGCTGTTATGCATGTGTTTATTTAAATAACCATCTCAGAGACTTTAAAACCCTGAGATGAGGGAAATTCATGTGAAGACTCTTCACATCCAAAGGTAATCCTCTGTGGAAGTATCATACCTTTAAATGGTAAGAGTAAATCCAGGCAGTCCCAAATATGTGAGGAAAGCAAATACAGGGAGGAGCTACAAAGTGGTCCTCTCAGAGAATAAGTGGCTCAAACAATGGATTAGCAAGCATATGTCTATGATATTAGGGAGGAAGGTGGGAAGGATTTGTGAGACTACAGATATTAATGAGTTTTTTCTGTTAATACATTTGCATTTGAAATATTCAATTAATAAATTGAAAATAAAATAAAAATTGTTTGTTACCTGGACTAGGCTTTCACTATTGAAAAACTGCATTTGCAGGCTTCATGTTCTCTGTTATAACTAAATCAATCCGACAAAGATCCTATGTGCATGTTATTCACTCAAAAGTACTAAGCAGTTTTGCCCTTAATCTCTCAAGCCTCCTCTTTGCAGTACACTGCATGGTGCGGAGGAAAAGCTCTGACTCACACATGCACATGGATAACCTTTAAACCACAGTGTTAATTGAATAAAATGACTGTGGGGAGCTACTATGCACCAAATTGATCCTTCATTGAATTAATTTTACTTAATAAATAAAATCTAGTCTAAAATGGTGATAAAAATGACAAGGGCAGTAAACCCATGTAATAAATTCAATTTAAACTCTCCTAATACCTAGCTGTTGTTTAAAAGTCAATTAATCAAAGTCAGATGTATTTTCTCAAAATACTCCCCTTGGAAAAATATATTTAAAGGATAACTGTGATTGGCATGTGATATCAACAGATGGATGTTAGCTTTCGAAAACAGTATTTGCAAGTGCTGTAGCAAAGAGCTTGTTGCATAGCATACCTCAGCTTTTTTTAATGACTTTTATACAGAAGTGTGAAGTGTAGAGAGGAGATCTTTACTCAAAGCATTACAGAAAAATGGGTGAGTTCTCTGTTTTTTCATCTTTTCCCCTTCATTTCTCTTTTTAAATGTTACTTTACTGTTGAGAATAAACGTGTTGAAGAATCAATGCACACATGACCAGTCCAATAGAATAAATAAATAAACCCTTAAAACCCACCTAATTTTGCCTCAGATACTCTAGAAAAGTAATAATTTGATGTTTTTGTTTGAATAAAGAATATTGTCGATTTAAATATTTACCTCTGCAGCTCAGAATTAAACTCAATTTCATCCATACATTCATGGTCCAGAATTTTTGATGCACAACAGTAGACTGCATCTGGAGTTGGGCTAGGTCTCTCTCCCTTCAGCTTGCCAAAATTCTGAACAGCTACATAAATGTCTTCATCTGAGATGTTCCCTTTATAAAAATCAGTGTCTTGGAAGAAGGAGTAGGCATTCAACATACAGAATCATGGAATCACAGAATCATAGAATAGTTAGGGTTGGAAAGGACATTAAGATCACCCAGTTCCAACCCACCTGCCATGGGCAGCGATGCCTCACACTAGACCATGTCACCCAAGGCTCTGTCCAGCCTGGCCTTCAACACCAGCAGAAGTGGAGCATTCACAACTTCCCTGGGCAACCCATTCCAGTGCCTCACCACCCTCACAGTAAAGAACTTCTTCCTCATATCCGATCTAAACTTTCCCTGTTTAAGTTTGAACTCATTACCCCTTGTCCTATCACTACAGTCCCTAATGAAGAGTCCCTCCCCAGCAACCCTATAACCCCCCTTCAGATACTGGAATTCAGATTCTCTTCTCCTGGCTCAACAGCCCAAACTTTCTCATCCTATCTTGAGACGGGAAGTGCTCCAGTCACCTGATCATCTTCATGGCCCTCCTCTGGATTTGTTTCAACAGCTTCATACCCTTTTTATGTTGAGGACACCAGAACTGCACACAATACTCCAAGTGAGGTCTCACGAGAGCAGAGTAGAGGGGCAGGATCACCTCCCTTGATCTGCTGGTCACGCTCTTTCTGATGCAGCCCAGGATGCAGTTGGCTTTCTAGGCTGCAAGCGCACACTGCCTGCCCATGTTCATTTTCTCATCAGCCAACACCCTCAAGTCCTTTTCTGCGGGGCTGCTCTGAATCCCTTCTCTGCCCAACCTGGAGCTATGCCTGAGATTGCTCTGATCCAGGTGTAAGACCTTGTACTTGTCATGGTTAAACTTCACCAGGTTGGCATTAGCCCACCTCACAAACATGTCAAGCTCCCTCTGGATGGCATTCCTTCTCTCCAGCCTATCAACCAAACCACCCAGCTTGGTGTCATCAGCAAACTTGCTGAGGGCGCACTCAATCCCACTGCCCATGTCAGCAACAAAGATGTTGAACAAGACCAGACCCAGCACCGATTCCTGGAGTGTAGGATGGTTTGGGTTTGAAGGGATACTTAAAGGTCATCTAATCCAACCCCCCTGCAATGATCAGGGACATTCTCAACTAGGTCAGGTTGCTCAGATCCGCATCTAGCCTCGCCTTGAATGTTTTTGGGGATGGGACATCTATCACCTGTCTGGGCAATCTGTGCCAGTGTTTCACCAACTTCATCATAAAATGCTTCTTTTTTGTATCTAGTCCTAATCTACCTTCTTTTAGTTTAAAACCATTATTGCTTTTTTGACAAGTGATAGACACACAGCACTAGAACATAGATTCTATAAAGTATCAGGCACCCTAACAGTGGTCTCATAACTCAGTTTTTCCTTGCAATTCACTGGGTTCTTTCCTCCTCCAGAACTCCATGACAAGAGAAAGGGCATGGATTTATTACAATCTTCTGACAAGGTACCTCAGGTGCTTCCAAGGTTGTGAGAAGCAGTAGCACAATTCAACAACTGATGATACTTGACAGGCTTATTGAAAGATTACTTCCTAGTAGCAGAATGTCATCAATAGCCCTCTCCCTTATATGTGATGCGTTCATCAATCATCCGTCTATGTCCTAATGGACAGACATAGAATGCCCTATAATGTGGCAATAATACTGATGATCTGCAGCATCTCCTGAAGATCCATGATCTTCTCTCAGGGTTTGCCAGCAGCTTTGCCTCATACCACTTCAGCAGCATCTATTTTGTCCTCTGATGATAATCAAAAATCTTTGCCCTCTGGCCAATCCATGACGGATTCTAGAATTCCTAGATGACTGGGATTTCCTATTCAAGCTCATTGTGTAATAGTGCAGTCCACTTACTCCATGTAGCATTGGTTGCATGATGCATAGGAAAGCCTGAAGCACACGGGATTCCCAGGCAGTCTCCCATCCAAGTACTTACCAAGCCTGACCCCTCTTAGCTTCCAAGATTGGACAAAATGGCCATGGGTAAAACACACTCTGTGTCTGTGCAAGCATGCTGTTATGGGTTCATCACAATCAGCAGGAAGGTCTCAAGGGTACCTAAAGGCCATTCAAAACCTTCAGAACTCTCAAATGATGCTGTAAATAGTCTGATGGGGGGTCTGGAAAGGTAAGAGAATGTCTTCTTCACAGGTTGACCACCACGGGAGGGGAATAAAGATGTGTAACTGCTAAACACTTCTTTTATATACGTCCCAAAGTATAGAGGTCATGACCACACTAGGAACGCAAGCCAGATCAGTTTCATGATCTATGAGTCTACTGTATTACAAGTCATTACCATAAAGTACAGTGAAATAAGAACCTTAGCCCAGGTGCCCCAGCCAATAAACACTAAAATGGCAAATACCAGCTGTAAGGTATGACATGCTGAAACTCTGAGATAAAGGGCAGCAACTTTGAGAGACAATAAATCACCATTGTGACTAGTGACTATTAATCCGAATCAATGAATGCTTTTCTCAAATACAATTAGACACACTCTGGTCAGATCTGTTGTTATCTCAACCCTTCATGCACCACATTATGCACCACAAAGGTGGTTATGTTACCCCACATATCTTAGGCAGGGAGCGATCCCAGAGCCAGCTCCACAGGAACCTGTATCCTCATTGCTGCTCCCCAGCTCCCAAGCATGGGGTGCCTGCATTCCCCAGAATGACTTGGCAATGTGACACTGTCAAAGTCTACTTAAATACTTCACAAAACAGGCTCACAGTTCTGAAGACTGACCTGAAATACTTTATGCTGAAAACACCTGGCTCTATTCAAAGCAATGAACTGACCATTCTAAGCTATCTGGTCTTTTTTGTCTTAGTCAAGGTTATTATACAGCTTCATCTTTAGAAAACTTCCGTGGATCTGTATGAACACACTCCAAACTTTTTACACCAGCCACAAAAAATGAGGTCCCAGGTGGTTTTTATTTCACTTTGTGATTGAGAACTTACTGAGAACATACAAGATCTAAGTTTGATTTTTTTCTCTGCCTGCCCCGGACACATATATATTTTATTGTCAGTGAACTAAACAGAGGGTTACACCCTTTTCTTTAGCAGACAGAAGGAAGTTGCTCGTTAGTCACTTTTCCAAAGGAAGGACACTGTAGGACATGCCATGAGATCAGAAGGACACAATTTATAAGGGAGTATCAAGGAACCACAATGATCAGAGTACTTTTTCCCTCTCTCTTTCAGAAGGAAACACGCTTTTTATTTTGTTACCCGGATCTTACCCAGTTGTAATGGGAACCTAGATACTTAGATCAGATGTAAACTGCAGCACTTCGTTTCATCTTAATGATTCTTACTTTTTTTGATTTGCTGTCACCCAATTTGATTTGGAGACAGCACGGTTTCCCTTTTTTCATACAAAGAATTCTGCAGCTTCCTTTCTAATTACAGTATTCCACAGAGGAACAAGAATTACAAGGTCTTATCTTTAAGTAAAATCAGGTACTGAACATGAGCTCATATATTGGTTTTAATGAACAACCCTTAAGTTACAGATTGGCTAAAGGACACAAACAGTGCCAGCAGCAGAATTTCTTCACTTTGACAGATGTTTGACTGAACAAGTGCTGCTGGACTCTAGTAGACAATCCTCAGGTATCCCTTCTAAAAACATAGTCAATTTAGGGATCTCAACCCCTTAGGTTCAATTTCTCATCAGGCTGCACATGCACCTTGGCTTAGCTGCTTGCAGAACTAAATAATCTAAACTCACACAGCTTTTTCCTTTTTATGACAGCCTTCCAGTGCCTGAAGGGGGCCTACAGAGATGCTGGAGAGGAACTCTTCATCATGGGCTGCAGTGATAGGACAAGGGGGAATGGGTTCAAAATTGAACAAGGGAAGTTCAGGTTAGATATAATCGAGAAGTTCTTTACTGTGAGGGTGGTGAGACACTGGAACAGGGTGCTCAAAGAAGTGGCTGCTCCATCCCTGTCAGTGTTAGAGGCCAGGCTGGACAGGACTTGATGCTCCTCGGTCTAGTGGAAGCTATCTCTGCCCATGGCAGGTCAGTTGGAACCGAATGATCTGAAGGTCGTTTCCAAACCAAACCATTCTATGACCAATGTTAGTTGTACGTCATGTAAATGATACTTTTGTGAAATGTCAGTCTTTTGACATAAATGAGCAATGAGTTCAGTTTTACTTCTGATCTGTCGTGGTTTAAGCCATAAATCAGCCACGCAGTTTGTTCACTCACTTCCCCCTTTTTCTTCCCTCTGCTCCT
>JANRGW010027666.1:0-19376 GCA_024733675.1 Psilopsiagon aymara | reverse complement strand
GCCTTCTCTTCTCCAGGCTGAACAGCCCCAACTTTCTCATCCTGTCTTCATAAGGGAGGTGCTCCAGTCCCATGATCCTCCTCGTGGCCTCCTCTGGACTTGTTCCAACATTTATTTCCAAAATCTTTTTCCTTCTTTCCCAAGATGTTACATGGTCATGCAGAGGCCAAGTTTTGAAAAGCAGTCAGAAAAAATGCTTGTATCTGCACAAGTTATGATTACAAAGGATTTAAAAACTGCCACAATTTGTAACACTGCAAGATGAGAAACTCCTGGGCATTAAAAAAAAAACCAAAAACCAAAAAACAAAAAACAACAAGTTGCTGTATACTTGGCTCCCCGAAAAACATACCTTCTGCTGCAAAGCAAATTGAGGCCACAGGAAGCACTTCTGCCAGCTTTTGTGGGTTTTAATGCCAGTTATTGTAGCTCTGCAGCATTTGGTGAGAAGTTGTAGATGGGATAGAAATCAATAGCCAGTATAACATCATTTTATTGGTTATATTTCATGTTTCACTTTAATTGTCATTATATTTCCCACTTAAGGGTAATGGTTTTTATCTTTCCTCTACAGTTCATTACAAAAAGCATTCAACAATGTGTTGTATTAATGGCATTGATTTTACCAATTCAGACTGCTTTTATGAAAGGCTTCCTTTTAATTTCAGATCAGGGTAGACATTAGACTACAGCAGGCTCAAAAGCTTTCATGACAATGGTCATTAAAGGTGCCAGGTTGATACAACTAGTAACTGATATGCTGTATTTATCTACATAAAACATGCAGCTGAGAAAACAAACTGAGAAAACCTTCCAATGCCATTAACTGTGCCCGAGTTGCCATTCAAACCAGCCACTGCAGAGGCAAGGGAAGATAAGCAGCTCAAGTCTGTTCTGCTCTATCAAAACTCAAATTCTGTGATACAAAAAAGCAACTGGAATAAATGTCTCAGCAATACCTGCATAACAGAAAGATCTTCATTTGGGCATATGCAGTCAATTTTTGATTCCATGTGATCTCTTACTATAGACACAAATTACATCAGTAACATTACAGTTTCAATTTACACCTTCTGAAGCAATTAATGTTGCTCAGTTTTTATCTAAGTGAAACTATACAAACACATTCTTGAAATACAGATGAGAAAAACTGATCTCCCTTATACAACTGAACCCGTGTATTGCTAAGAGGGCATTTCAGACTGCAGCAGGTACCCTCAGCAGATGGTAAGTCACTGACAGCTTCAGCTGTTCTAAATTAAATGAATCAAGATAGCACTTGTTCCAAGCTAGTGGGTGGTTAATCACATTTACCCTTTGTATTGTTGACAGATAACATTGATTTTGGTAATAAGAAAACTGATAATTTTGCAGAAGATGGAAATATGCTTTAAATGCAGAACAAAATGTCAATTTTACACTTATAATCAACTCTTTCATTCTCCTATCAAACCACATTTGAAATTTAAAAAAAAGAGAGAGGAAAAAAAAAGGCAATTTGAAAGGTAGAAAAATCTGGGGGTTTCCACAATGAAGGCCAGAAAATAAGTTGTTAAAAGGTTGCATGCAAATGGTTCTTTGTTTTACTCAGAACCACAGCATAGATTATCATCTGATTTCAAATTTTTAGGCATGCCAATCCATGATGTTCAATTACCATATGAAACATCATGGCAGCCATTTGTACACAACTATTTCATTAGTCTCATATTAATTATAGAAATTTGAACACAAACCTTCATACTTTAGCTTGCCTTAGAGGCCTTCATATATAGAAGGTTTCAATAAATCCAAAATTAAAAAATCTTTGTTTCGTTATTCATGTGTTCATACACATGAAAAATGAAGCTATGAAAATATAGAAGTCTTTTGCCTGATTTAGGTCCTTGAACAGTCAAAGGAACATGTTTCATGATCAATAGAATGAAGGAGCACAGCAGACTACTCACTGTTATTCAGAATTCTCTTAATTGGGTTTTTCTCAAGGACAGCAATTCTGTTTCATGTTACTGACAAAAGCTGCTGCTTGACCATTATCGAATATTCTGCTTAATGGTGACATTTGGTCAGTATTGAGAAGTAATGTGGTGTTTTACCAGGTGTTGATTAGGCATGAAATGTTCATCTCTGATCTTTTATCAAATAAACTACCCTAAAAGGACTGAAAAAATACAAAACAAAGACCAAAATACTGTGGCTATATTATGAACTTATTCTAACTGATACTGTATTTTACTTTTTTAGACTTACAAACTGCCCATGAATTCTTTCTACCACATATGAACATGCTACATCCAAAGCTCTACAGAATAAATTACTTTCCCATTAAGGAGATAATGGGGTTCACTGTGGTGTCTCAATGAAGAGAATTCTTGTGTACTAATTTTATGCCTTCTAATTAAGGCTCAATTATGGATCTAGGAGGCTGGCATGGACTCAGGTTGAATAGCAAAAAATTGGAACTGCCAAGGTTGGAGGCATTCAGCCTTCTAGGTTATAAGCAGCCTTAACATCTCCCCTACGCGTACTTGCTAGAGCAGTTATGCAGCAGGTAGGGCAGATGTAGTACAGATGTACAGCATGCACTCCTGAGACAGTCCTAAGCTGCCTGCCAAACTTACTCACATTATCTTCACTCTCCCTGAAGACTGAACCCAGCTCCAGCACCACTGTGACCACCAGTCCTTTCTGACAGGTTGAACTCCTGGGCACCTGCAGTAAAAGCCAGACTCTCAACCTTTGAGATGGGTCTACAGGGAGGTGAAGCAACCTCCTACATAGACCAAGAGCAGGCAGGGACGACGACAAAAACTTATACCTTTCCAGTGATACTATTCTAGCAACTAACCATTTTGTGTATGGGACCACAAATGATGCAATGTGTTCAGGAAAAAAAAAAAAAAAAAAACAAACAAGTAATCTGTTTGCTGTCACTTCACTGTAACTATCTTAAACACTTTGTATGTTGCTAAAGGACTGCCCAAAAGAACACATCTGCTTTGTGTTAAGAATAGTAACCGGTATTTATTATATATCTATATTGGAGACAAGGTCAGACACTGAAGTAAACCTTCCAAGGACTTCACTGGTTTGGAAATGTGTCCCAAGGCACCAGGTAACTGAAGCTGACAACGACCTTGGCAGCAACAGAAGGCTAATGTTTTCACAAGGATGAACTAACTGTTCCTGAACAAATTCTCCTATGTATTAAGGCACAAGTAGGCACAGATACAGAATCAGCCACTTATGTCTTCAGCTCCAAACTATTTTCCCCAAGTGGACAGATTTATGGGGGCCAATACAGAATGTCAATGACCTCTTACATTTGAGGTCTTGTTCTTCCAGCAGCGCTGAACATTACTTCCAGAGGACATATGCACATATGTATTGTGTACAGACACACAAGGACACATCTATATGCATTTGCCACATTTGACATTACTGAGCTACACAACAGAGGTCTGTTAACCACATTTATAGGTCTGTTAACCTTTCCAGTGCCAGTGAATGCATTTACTCATCCATGCGATGCTAAGGAGAGCCCTCAGAGATGAGAGCATGTATTCCCCACCTCTCTCTCTAGCCACAGCTCTCCATGTCCCTCTGCAGCTACTGCAATAGTCATCATTACTGAATGTCTGACCAGTCTCCTGTCCCCTCAAAGTTCATTACCTCCTCTGGACAGTTATTTCAGCAAAAAAAGCAGAAAATACTATAGCATGAGAAAAATCAAAAAGAGAGCTAGTAGGGTTACAAAGATTAGATGGGTTTGTAAGACTGGAAACAAAATTAGGTTTCCTGTTATGAAAGAGAGAGTGAAGAGGCATGTTTCCAGCCTTCAATTTAGCCCCTTCTGGAAAAGCTGTAATGGGTTTGGAGGAAAATGCCTTCCTCAGTGTTTTCTACTGCTTCAGTTGAAATTTCACCAGGTAGTCAGGAATTATGCTGGAGACACCTGACACATTAAGTTTTATTTTATAAATAAATAATATTATGAAAGAGAGAAAAATGCAAACTGAAATGTCTGTGTTTACAGTGTATGCATAAGAATTTGTGGGCAGAAATGGAGAAGCTGTCAAAGCACGGCAACACAGATGCACTTCTCTTGCTGTGACACCTATCTTCATTTTCCAAGCATGATGGGGGAGGAAAAGAAGCACAGGCAGAGAAAACACACTTGTTAGTTATTACAGCTACAGTTCCAATATGAATGAAATACAATGAAAATGTAAGCACACAGGAACAGTAAATATCTTTTGTCTCCACATTAGTGTAACACAAAAGTAGTACAAACTGTATCATTGTCATGTAACCAAACCTTGTATCTGCTGTAACAGATTCACAGGGTAGCTTGCCTTCTAACACTCCCATAGCCCAGCAGTATGTTTTAATTAATCCTTATTCTAAGCCTCTACTTGGAAAAAAAATGGAGCAGTGTAATTCCACTATGGAAAGATAGCTCATGACACTGCAGTTTCTTGCTGTGCTTTCCTTTCCTGTGAATCCAAAGGTATTCACACCTTCTGATACACCACCTCTTTCATCCTTTAATACACAGAAAGCCTAGTTTCCTAATGAAAATACCTAAATTGGTTGCCTAAAGAGAGAGACACACACAAAAGCAATAAACCTAAAATCCAGAACTCATAGTTCTGTGGGTAATTTGCATCTCTGGGAGTAGTGCAGCAAGCACATAAATATCCAAAAGCAAGGAAGTAATATGAGTCCCCAACCTCTGAATAAACAATATAGATTTCCCCCAAATCTCCACACCTGTGCTGTAACTTGTGCAGTCTAGATATTAAGTTTTTCCTTAAGATTTTAAACCTGCTGGAACAGACCTTTGCTCAGTACCACATGGGACTGACAAAGGAACAACCTCCAAGGATCCTTGCAAGAAGATCCAGCTGAAGGTTAGGATGCAGTTTGGTGTGGGCAGTCATTAACTGCATTTTTTCTTTCCTCTGCTGCTATATTTACGTATTACAAAATAACTGACTGTGAACTGGATTCCCAAAAACATCTTATTGACTTTCAAGTCAGTGGCACTTATGGGCTTAAACTCCTTAAGCACTTTTGGAAATCCAAAACAAGTCTGTAAATCAGATTTGTTCTGTCCAGTTTGCCCAAGAGGCAGCACTTTCAAGTTTTCTTCCAATTCCCAGAATCAGTATGCACCACAACCAGTTTCTTTATTCCTAAGTACTCACAGGTCCCATACAGAAATGAAAACTGCCTGAATGAAGAAACTTGTAATACTTCAAACTTTGGAAACTTATGCTCCAGTAAGGACATATGACTACTTTACATGTTTTTGCTAAAAATAAAAATTAGAAACACATTTTTATGAAACAAAGAAACAATTAAAATGGCACATTACAGTCCAAATCATTGGTCTTCCCTTGCTCGGAGTAAAACAACTCTAGCTGGGGGCACTCAGGATATTCTCATCCTTGCTAAGTACTTGAATTTGAGCTATAATCTGTCACTGTGGCAGCGTGCACCTGCTCACTAGATGTTAAGGTAAGATGGTTTTGGACCATGGAGGGTCTGGTTTGTTTGAAAAGTCATTTCCATATAATTTTAAAAAATCTGATCTGACTTTTCTGCTGTTCCAATTAATCACCTGTGCCAAACTCCAGCAAAAACAGAGCCACACAGGGAAACTGCTCTGTCTGTATGTGACTACGCTACTGAGGGAGCAATGCCTGCACTGCCAGAACCTACTTGATGCAGGATGAGGCTGTCAGCAGTGCTTGCAGGGGCACAGTGATACTCCCTTCCTGTCCCGTATGGTGACAGCACCATCCCAGCACCTACCATAGCTTTAGCAATACAGGACATGAGTCAAATTACATAGAATCATAGAGTCATAGAATAGTTTGGATTGAAAGGGTTCTTAAAGCTCATCCAGCTCCAACTCTGTACCATGGGCAGGGACACCTTCCACTAGACCAGGCTGCTCCAAGCCCCATCCGACCTGGACACGAACACTACCAGGGATAAGGCAGCCACAGCTTCTCCAGACAACCTGTGCCAGTGTCTCACCACCCCCCTCCTAATATTAGATATTTCTTCCTAATATTTAATCTAAATCTCCCCTTTTTCAGCTTAAACCCATTCCCCCTTGTCCTGTTGGTACATGCACTTGTCAAAAAGACCATCTCCAGATTTTTTGTCAGCCGCTTTAGGCACTGTAAGCTGCTCTAAGTTCTTCCCAGAACCTCCTCTCCTCCAGGCTTAACAAACATTCATTCAGTTTTATGGTGTATCACTCTTTCTAATTCAGAAGGATTCCTAGATTCCTCCATAAAAGCAATGTGTGTGCAGCTGGGTACACTATTCCAAAGACCCTAGCTGCACATTGCCCTTTAGACAAAGAATTGAGTATTTTTGTTTTCTATTACACTTGTTTCATCCAATACACCTGCTCTTGCACCATCATATTTGCCTTAATCTGGGCTAAAATGCTTAGTTTTGTGCCTTTCTAAAATCAGCAGCATCATCAGACAGCGGGTGATCCAGATTTTAGAGCTCTTTCATTCATGAGCATCTGTATTTTGCTTTACATCTAGCATTTTTATGTTCACAGCTATTTTTTCCTACTGCAAACATACTTTTTTTCTGAATTTAGGTTGCCTCTGGCCTCACAACTTTTTCAGATATTTCAACATTTACTTTCTCTGAAGTTTCTGATCACATATAATGATGGCTGTGCCAAGGACAGCATGATGTAGGCAACCTACACAGAGGCAGTTCCCACCTGCTGAAAAAAGCCTCTTGGTCTCCAGACACTTGAAGCAAAGCTGCTCTAATTCATCTCAGAGGTCAGGAATCTACTCGAGCTGTGCCAGAAGCGCACCAAATTCCAATCTGTGTATTAAAATAATGCAACATTTTCCATGAACTTCCAAAGAAGACAAAAGTATAGTCAGAATTCATTCAAAGCTTTGACTCATAGTGCCAAAAGTAGCGGAGAAGTAGAGCAAAGAATTGCAATTCCTACCAGCTTTTGTCAGCCAGAAATACTGGTCATGAAATGCAGCAGGCAGGATGAGAGGATTTCAAATGAGTTCAGAAATTGCCAAGACAGGCAACTAGATAATTGCCAAAAAGATGCCTACCACAGCACTGCCTTACCCTCTATTCCTAGAGTGATTCCTGAGACTCCATCCCTCTCATACACACCTCTTACCAATGTAGGCCTGGCTAAAATGCATGCGGCTATTTGGGAACACAGGTGCAAAATCCATTACAAGAATCAGGCTTTAAAATGCCCTTTTAAAATTGGACTAAACCATGCAAAATTAAGGCTTACATCAGAATTCCTACTGCTCCTATCAAACAAAACAGGAATTACATTCACTAAGTGAATTACGGGATTGTAAATGGCAAGTGATAACTGCAATTATATATGGCAGAAAACAAGCTTGCAAATGCAAATAGGAATATTATGTGAGGCTTCCTTTGTATTTCCTGCCCACCTTTTCCTTGTAATGAAGAAGCTGTTACTGGCAGATGGAATTAAGAACAAGATGCTTTGAATGCTTTTAGTCTGCCACTTGGCTTTACATTGAAAAGCTGACACTGAAGGTAACTCCCTTCTAATAACTCTGCAACATAATTCCTGAGTACTAGTTCTCTAATAAAAAACCTGTGGGCACTTCCCAAATGAAGTCTGACAGACCTTAGAATTGCAATGACACTTTAAATACCAGCTGACAAAGTCTGTCGGCTACGTGTGAACCTCAGGGAGGCATAAACTTGTATTTTCTTCAGTTACAATTTGTGGATATCTAAAATTAAGTCCACAACATTAGAATAGCCGGTAGCACTATTTCCACTAGTTTCTTGCATTTGTACAATGAAATAGCTTCTATCAATGGAATTCAAAGCCTTTCGAAAAATGTCAGTGGGGTAGGAGCCCAACTGCCTGTCTCCCTACACTGGTCCGCAAGACAGAACAGGGGGAGCAACTTCTGCCTGCCTTTGAAAGCCCCTGTTGCAACTGTACACAGAACCTTGGCATGGATACGGAGGCCTGCAGCACTGACATGCCTAAAGTGCACGAATGATACCTGTGCTATGGCAGGCAAGACTTCTGCATTGCATCTTGTCTTTTCAGAAAGGTTAACTAAAATGAATACTGTCAACTGCCATCACACAGGAAATTCCTTGAAGAGGTAGGAATAGATCCTGGGAGTTCTGATTCCTGAAGCCAACCAAGCTGTCCTTTTATGTCATCTGCATTCAATTCCCATTTGATCTCTAAGCAAGCCACGCTGTGTTGAGAGTTACCCAAATTTTAAGAGATGTTCTTCTGGTAGACCTAGACCCCCCTGTGACAACTTCCACATACAACCTGAATCTGCAGTGCCAGAATCTGTTTCCGTGACAAGCTCACTTCCAGGTGAACTCATGAGCAAGGCAACTGGAGCCACACAGTCCTAAGGCTGACACCGCCGTTTTCGGCAGCTGTCACTGATACTGAACTTTCCCCCTTTGTTATGAGACTGATGCATTAAAGCATGATACAATGTATATCTGCACTAAGTCAACAGTATAACTGTGTAGTGTGTCACTAGAGAGACAGGCTGCCATACATGAGTGCCTATGGATATCATCAGACTATCGTGGTTCACGAGATGGCATTCCCTCCTACACTGACTGCTCTACACTTCATGCTCTGATGGAAAATTAACAGAAAACTTATGTTCATCATAAATCCTCAAACACTAGCTTACTAGTATTATGCTAGGGAAATGTTCACACTGAAGTTATCCAAGGATGGATATCATGTAGACTCTTTCTAACAGCAATCAGTGAAAATGTTCACGACTAAGACTGCAGAAATTAATATCCAGAATAGGCATGGCAGCCACTGAATGAGAAGCATCCTGTGTTGGCCACAAACGGCTTGCAGAAACGGAAGTTAGCAGCCATAATCCAGTTAAGGACATAGCAGTGATACAGTTGCAACTGCACACAAACCAGCTCTAAATCATAACTTTGTTTGCCACAACCCTGCCAGGCCCCCTTCCCTTCTGCATCTGACAAGCTCCCATTCCTAGCATGGACAAGGAAATATCGATTATATTTATCCTTAAAACAATATTGGAAAATATCATGTACCGAGCCTGCAGCTTGAGATGAGATCACCTGAATATCCCTCAGGAGAAAGTAACGTATCTGGAGGTACCAAAGTGCAGTGTTCACATACTTCAAGCATCATGGAACAGAATATGAGGCAGTATGGTAATCAACTAAGGCTGGAAATCAAAGAGTGCTCAGAAAACTTTAACTGCACTTTTTAGTTTCTTCCACAGATTTGAGAATTCAGAAGACTCTGTACCTCCCACCACCACCAATTTTTGCAAAGATCCCTTACTTTTGTTGGAAAGCAAATCCCTTATGTAAGTAGAAAAGCCTCATTTGAGAGAGGCATCTACAATGTATTTCATTTAATCAGATCTATTTTTCAGTGTATATATTTGAATACATTCATAAGTGCAGACACTGTCAAATTCTTCAGCATTCAAGAAAATGATAAAATTTGCCATTTAATTTAATTTTGATTATTTTACACATCTTTCACCTTGTATATTTATCAACCTGTCAAGAGCTGCAGGGATCTACAGGCTCTGGAAGCAGTTCAGCTGGTACCCAAGATGCAGTTTGCACTCCAGCATTTTAACACTCTGACTTCAACTTGTAGAGATTTATGTGATACCAACAGCTACCTAAATATTGGAGGTGTCAGTGCCATGGTGAACATGAAGCCAAAGTGGTTTTGTGTATAACATTTTTTTTAACTCTGAAGTTTCACACTCACAATCCAGAGCCCTTCCTGTTAATCTTTCAGGTTTTAAGAAATTTTAAGTCTGGAGTTTTTCAGGCTTGTTAGCAGACTGCTCCTGAGCAGGTGAAGCTTGACTTGCAGCATAAACCTTGACTGATGGCTACGAGAGTGAGTGTTCTTTTGCTGGCCAGAAGCTCATGTGGTGACCAGTAATAAAAATGTATGGTGTATCCCACCAGCTAATGAAATTTCACATCATCAAAGATGTCTTGAAATTGGAGAAAGAAAAGACCTGCATGGTTATCTAAGCTATCAGCCTCAAAACACTGGACTGTACTTGGCAGCGTTGTTTTGAAAAACAAGTTTTGAAATAGCGAAGTGATTACTTTTTTCAGCACTTTCCTTGCAGCAGAGACAGAATCATCCCTGGCAAGCAGCATAGAAATACCAAGGTCCTTCATACTGATTTAATCCAGAGAGCAGAGACAGTCCTGTCAGCTGCACTCAGGCCAGGGATGTCCCTGCAGTACAGTGCCAGAGGACAGCACAAGCTGCCACCACAGAAAATTAATATTTTCCACAGCATCAGTGAAATTTTAGCCAATGTAAATCCAAAGATGCTGTATTAATTGCCATTCCATTAGGGGTTTTAATAGGTTCTGAGTGGAAAACAAGTAGAGAAGAGAAAAATATTCATATAATGGGAAATCAACTAGGGGAAATCAACTCCAGAAAATCCAGCAATATGATAATTGCTAACCAAGTGACCATGTACTTATCTTCTAAGATTATTCTTTGCTCCAACGTACATTTTTTAGAGACTTTCTGGTGTACCATAGGTTCTCTAAGGTAACAGTATAAAATTAATTTATTATAATTTTCAGCCACTGAAAGCAGAAAGAAAGAAGGAAGTAGAGATGCAGGTGCACTTCAGACCACAATGCCCAAGTCTATCTTTTTAACTTTAGCACAGCCTTTACTTTTTTCTTGAAGTATGGCAGGTGGCCACTTTAATCACTACCTACTTGTGACATTCCTTTGTGCATTCACAGTATTGTTCTCTAATACAAATACAGAGGAAACTGTAGCTTAAAAATAAATGAACATTGTGCAACATGGGGAGCTGATGTCAAAGTAGACTGAATAGGTTTTTTTCTAATACTGAAGTCTGCGCTTCCTAAAGCTCCCAGCTCAAGGCATAGTAATTCAATGGCAAATTACAATAACAGACTTTGAAAATGAGCATTATATGCCTTCCACCATGCAGACAAAAGAAATATCTTGCTGTAATATGTGATATTTTCCAGCTCTGATACCCTGGTGAGAAATAAAAAAATCCACACATACCCACCAAGTAGTACCATAGCTTAGCCATAGTGCACATGAGCATGAAAGAAACAAATACCTCTGGCAGGGGGTGAGCTTTAGAAGAAAAAGGAACAGGATTGACTCAGAGTTGAAAAACATGGAGCACTGTTTCAAACGTAGGAAATGCGTTTGTAATCCAGCAATATGAACCCACAAAGAAGAGTGTGGCACGGGTACAGCCACCTGATCAAGGCATCCAGGCTCAGGAAAGTGTTTAATGGATGTCCTGTTTGAGAGAACACTGTGGAGCTGAAACCACTTGAACTAACTTTGCAGGTATAAAAGCAAAACTACCATGCAAGGAAAAAACATTATCTTCCACCTCTTCAGATGATCAACAGGAGTTCTGCAGTATGGAATTAATATAATTTACACTACAGCAAACAAACTGCCATCTGGTCTCCTTTCAAGCTCATGGAATCCAAAGACTTACTGAGCCCTTGGTTTCTGAACTCAGAGAAAACTCCTGCTTTGGAATACAATCTTTTCCATAGCTCCCTAATTTTGCATGTGATTTTGCAGTCACCAGTGTTTGCAGTGTCCCACCCATGCCATCCACAGGTTTCAGTATGTCTACTTCTGCACACATCATTAGTTGATAGAATAAGCAGGCTTAAGCCAAGACTGATCTCTGAAGAACATCATTAGTAATTGCTACCTGATATCCCTTTTAATAGGAACTGTTGCAAAACTCTCCTTAGTTTGCTCCCCCTGTGCATTACAATCCCTGCATTGATTGATTTGTGTCTCTTCAAAGGGAGAAACAGCATGTGCATCACACTATCTGTAAATATTTCTCATTCTAGTTTCGTAAATCAAATGGCAAGCTTGTTAACTGCCCATAAAATTTCAGGAGATGCATTTAAAAAAAAATAATCCTACTCCTTATTTGCTTGTAAAATCTGCAACACCATTTTGTTGCCCAGAATTTTTAAGGTGCCTGCTGTTGACATTGCTCCAGCCAAATTTATTTCTAAATTAAAGTTGCTCTGGAATCTCTAATCCCATATTGGATTCCTATTACTGGGGGCTCTAATCACAATTGGCTTGGCAGGAAACATGTTTCCACAGCTCCAGTCTTAGTGCCAACCTAGCCACACAATCCATTAAAAATAAGCACCTTCAGGTCAGGAGTTACCTTCACACACACACAGATGAGCACTTACCCACAGTCAAACAATTATTAGTTACAATGTCCCTTGAACCAGTAGTTTTTTTTCTGCCAACATTACAAAATCAGGATTTCTTGGGAGTTGTAAGACATTAATGGGAAAGTTAAAAAAGTTAAACTTTTTTTTTTTTTGTTCTTTCTTCTTTTTCACCTGGATAGAGCCTCTTTACAGATTACATTTTATGAGTAAAAGCTATAATAAATAAGAGATCTGTAATATGCCATGTGAACCATGCAGGTTTAACTTCATCCTTTCAAGCAGAAACACCTCTGTATAACTGCATTTGATGAGATTTAGCTATTTCTAAAAGTATCTCCTGTAGACATCTCATTTTTTTTCTATCTTCACACACCCAGAGCTTTCATTTGGGCTGTTCGTTCATTCATTACCTCCGTCTCTCCAGTATCAGAATTGAAGCTGAATCTAAGATACATCACATCTTTTCCAGACTGCTCCATGCATTTCATTTTTAAAATTTTTGATTAATTAGAATCATAGAATGGTCTGGGTTGGAAAGGACCTTAAGATCATCCAGTTTCAAGCCCCCTTTCATGGGCAGGGACACCTTCACTAGATCAGACTGCTCCATGCCCCATCCAACCTGGCCTTGAACACTTACAGCAATAGGGCAGCCACAGCTTCTGGGGGCAACCCATTCCAGTTCCTCACCACCCTCGTAGCAAAAAACTTCTTCCTTATATCTAACCTGAACTTCCCTGTTTAAGTTTAAACCCATTGCCTCTTGTCTACAATCCCTGACAATAAGTCCCTCTCTGGCATACGTTAATCTTAACTGGAAATAACTGAAAACTTCCTTTCTGAACAGGATGAGAAATATTTAAGCTACAACAAACTAATTCATCTCTGATTTCATGCCTGCCCTTTTCTTGAAGCTCATTAAATTACCACAGAGCACCTCAGCTTTTCTTGAATTTACCGATCACACCCACACTGCTCCAGGTAAAGGTCATTTGACAGGTTTGTGTCAGTCTTTGTTTAAAGGAGCTCCTGCTTACAGCTGCTCCACTGTACTCTTAAAATCCAAAATGTACAGCCTTGATGCTGTTTCTTTGTCCTGTTTCTCTTTCTGTCTTTGGCATAATTTTCAAAGCATTTCGCTACAGACCTTCATGTCAGAACCACTTTCAGCATCTGTAGGGGTTCTGAGCAGGCAGCAGTAGGGTCAAGTCTTTTAATCCTCACAGTAATACCCTCACCATCAGACATCTAAAATATAAAATATTCACGTGTGCAGACAACACAGTTTAATGCAAATGTTGTGTCCATCTCATACATATCCTATTCTCCAGTGACACAGGTGATCAATAGTTGGCTTAATAACCAATTAAAAACTCTATTCTAGCCTATGATTGATATGGTATGATGATTTCTTTCTGCCAGGACATTCAGTCCAGCAGGTTCCTGTACTGTATACATGGAAAATTCTCCTTCAGCCTGTATTCCATTTAACCAACGCCTTATAACAAAATCTTGGGAAAATCCTGTCCTTTAACAAATACATGACTTGCATGGCAAACATTACCCTGATTTTAAAAGGCTCTCTATGAAGAGCTAAATATTTACACTTGTGCTACATACTGATTCATATAAGGTAATGGAGTCATTTTCATCCTGAAGAATAGAACCAATACTTCTTGTAAGTAATTTTAATCAGCTAATATAGTTAATAGAAAATCTTGTAACATGGTTGGGGTGGAAAGCTGTCAACTTCAAATTTTAGTCCCTGCACATGGATATCACAATGCATGTGCTCCTGCATCTATGTGAAGGAATTTTATTTATCGGACTGATGAAAGTTCAGGGGCAGGAACAAAAGCAGACGCACCTGAGTTTAACACAAACATACTTTTTTCCAGTGAACAGGTCAGAGATGGATGCAAAGAAGAATGTGAACTAACTAAGCACTATGTGAACTATGTGAACATACCTAAGCAGAATGTGAACTAACTCTCTTGACTTCAAGCATCAAATGAGAGGTTTTTTTAGTTAAGCATACTTGCACATAATAGATTTGCTACATTATGTACTTCGAGCCTTCACAGTACAGCATACTAGCTATATATTATTATTATAACCATGCTGAAGTGCCTAACTGTGCATTAAAAAAGGAAAAAAAGATGCTAGGGAATTTGTTTGCCTATTTAAACAAAACATTTGCTCACACTGGAAGAGAGATATATCATGGCAAATATACATAAGCTATTCATTTGCTAAGAAGATTTATACTTAATGTCTAAATATATTACTAGATGGGGAGCAGAGAAGAAAGGTCATCATTCATTAGGTAAAATGAGAAAGAAAGAATTCATCTGATTAAAACATTAGCATATAAATATGATAGGAATCCTGAACCTCAATGCATTCCAAAAACAACCACAACTTTTTAGGAGTACAAGTCATCCGTGGCAAACATAATACAGCAGCAATAAAAATGGCATAGATTCACTGGTAGGAAGAAAATAACACGAAGTTTGAGAAGGATAGCTTTAACATAAGACTTTCCAAAACTTTGTGATACACCATTGGAAAGCATCATAAATTCCAGAGGGTGTAAAACATACTGCATGGAAAGAGAAGTGTACAAATACACAACTAAAGTACAATTGAATTACGAAAGCTTCATAAGTCACTGCTTTTCATCTCACTTGCAATTCACTGTGCAGGCTTTCAGACTGCTCTGGTGCACTGTAAACCTTAACAAAGATTCTTTCAGCAAATAGATTTCAATTCACCATTGCCATGAGATGGAGGGTGTCCAAATGCAGCAACAGCAGCTTAGCTGAAAACAGGAACGTAGGAAAACACCATGACCTGGTCACATGCAACTGCAAGCCCACCTCCTTAAGGGGATTTACTATGAAGTAAAAGGAAAAAGACTTCAAATCCTCCTTCGGATTCATAAAGGACTTCATAAGGGAAAATATGTTCCCTTACGCAAACCCAGCAAACACATATTCTACTTTATATCTAACTGGTGACAACAGCCTAAGCTGAAAACACGTAATTCATATGCATAAATATCGATAAGAAAATCTCAGTATTATCTCCATATTCCTTTGTTTCACTGCTAAAGAAGGCTGCACATACACCATAATATTTTCACAGAGATTTCAGAACAAAATTCCATCTCAGCCTTTATTTCCTTACACCTCTGCAGTGAGGAAACTCATCCACAGAATTCTGAATCCTGCTTCCTAGTAAGAGATTAGGTATCCTAACAATCCTTACATGCAGCAAGAAATTCTTTTAATTGCTTTACGCATAGTTCTCCAGCTTTCACAATCATCCAACAAAAACAAACATTTCCATCTAACTAAACTCTCCATAAATCCACCCCGACAATTACCTTAATGTAGAGATAAAGAAATAATTGCATTGCACTTTATGATCACAGATCCAGAGATTAAAATGAACTCAATGAATAAACAAGCTGTGGTTTGCTAAGCGCTGCAAGCCAAATTCCTCTTCTGTTTAAGGTATTGCCAGGAATATTGTCTATCAAGATACATTAACAGGAAAGAGGAAGTAATCAATCTTATAACTTGCAGAAGAAGAAATCAGTAGCAGAAATATGCTGCTATGGCTGTCACTGGTTAAAGACGCTGCCAATACAATAAAGCAAAATTGGGCTGATGCTAATTGCAAATAAAGCAGAAGAGCTGGGAGGGCAATTGGCAAGAACACTGAGTGGCAGATTCAGCATAGCTTCTCAGAGAGCAACACTTAAAATTAAAATCACGTTGTTGAAACTTAAATATTCATTTCAGATTGTTATTGTTAAAAATAGAGCTCTATTCACTTAGTTTCTGCTTCTGCAAGGAGCCCCCAATGAACTAAGCCAAGGGAAACACAACTGCACAGCTTTGCACAAGGCTGTGGGACAGAAAGGCCACACAGGAATCCTCCACATGCACTGCAAAAATAAAGGTTTGTTTTACTGCTGACTAGCAGGGTACAAAGTGTACCTTGCCCATACTAGGGGTCTGTACCTGGAACTAGATTTGACTTTATCCCCACTCATTTGTGCACTACTTCAAAGCAGCTCTTACAAATTCAATTATTGCAGAATATCACAGCAAGTTTCCTTCCTGCATAAAAATAAGTCATATTTCATTTTCCTCTCCTTTGCATAATTGGTAACATTTTTCTTCAGCAATTACATTTGTATGTAAATTAATTTCTCAAGAAATTAGAAGCTGGACGACCTCTGCAAGCTAGAGATTTTTATTTAAACTATTTGATAGAACTGGGACAAAGCCAGAAATCTTTAACTTTCAGGCCTTTAAGTCAAAGGTCTTCAAAAGCTTCTCTATTTTTCTCATATTCGTAATTTATGAAACGTCTTTCAAAACCACAGTTGGACACTTCTGGTTTGTGAAAACGACACTTCCAACATAAAGCTATAGCTACAGACAAGTATAAAGATGGAGACAAACCTTGCCTTTAGTTAATGAAGGACACCATCTCCCATCAGCTTTTTCTAGAAAACTTTAGTCTCAAGCGACCACATCACCATACTGAATTTCCACCTTACTGGGTGGGATTTTACAGCTATAACAGGGTCTGCTGCACTACATAATGTGATTCTCTTCAAGTAAATCATTGTCTCCATAATTTACAGATGATGTCAGAGCACAAAGGATAGTTTGGTCACTTGGTATTTACAACAAACTATCATCACTAAAGATGATTAATACCCTAAATGCAAAAAATAGAATGCTCTTCAAATAGCCCCAGCGTTCACTGAAGGCTGTCAGTCAAAATGTGGGTCACAACAATTAAAAGAAATGCTCTGAAATATTTATTTCAGCATTTGTTGGTATATAACTATTCAATGGGGTAATAACTACAAGATCAGGGAAGGAACTGGCTGTCACTATTGAAAATTTAATCATTTAAGAATTGCAGACTTTATAAATTATTGACCATGTGAAACATCTACATACCATACAATCCCTAGAGCCTACCGCTGGCATGTGAATACTATGGAGAGCAGAAAAAAGCAGTGATAGAAAACAAGAATGTTTTCCGATTGACCCTGTGCAAAAACCTACTTTTGGGGAATTTCCTTTGTTCCTCAATACCAGTTCTGTATTCACCTTATTGCATTTGCTGTCTCTGAGTATTTTATAAATAGAGAGGGAGCAAACTGAAAAAAAAAAAGAAGAATAAAAAATGCACAGTAAAGTATTATTCTAAAGACTGGTTACAGAAATTGAGATAGTCCTAATTCAGGAATTTTTACATTTGGCTCGGGAAATGTTCAACAGTGGCTATATGGAGAACATACACTCAGATTTGACCAAACACACGACATGCTCACTAGACTCTTGTTTCTGTCACAAATTGCTAGGAGCAGGCATCTTGAATATCTAGAGTGTGAGGAGAAGTCGATCTTTCTGGCTTCCAGGCACAACCTGTCAGAGCAAGTAGAGCAGAACAGGGAGTTTCAAAGAAATTAGTAAGAATATTAAACACTTTGCAAAAAACAGGGAAATTCAAGGATTCAACTTTTTTTTTTTTTTAGTAGAAAAGAGAGGATCAGAATAGCCATGAGACGAATCATCTCAATGTAGAAGGCTCTTACTAAAAGGGAGTTTGATGAATTATTCTCTGTGTCTGCTGGGGAGAGGATAAGACATAATTGGCTTAATTTTCAGTGAAAAGGAGTGAGATTGGCCAAAACTTTATACATCAAAAGGTAATTATAATGGAACAGGCAGCTGTAGTGGTTTAACCCCACACAGCAACTAAGTACAAGGCAGCCACGCACTCACTGCCCCTCAAGCCCAATGGGATGGAGAATCAGAACAAAGCTAAAACCCACGATTGAGATAAGAATAGTTTAATAATTAAATAACAATAAAATAAAAATAACATTATAATGGGGGAGAGAGAGGGATAAAACTCAAGAGAGACGAGGGATGCATGATACAATTGCTCGCCACTCGCTGACCAATACCCAGCCAGTTCCTGAGCAGCAACAGGTGGCTTTTGGTCAACTTCTCCCAGTTTATATACTGGGCATGATGTGTTGTGGTATGGAATACTCCTTCGGCTAGTTTGGGTCAGGTGTCCTGTCTCTGCTTCCTCCTGGCTCCTGGTGCCCCTCCTTACTGGCAGAGCATGAGGCTGAAAAGTTCTTAATCTGAGTAAGTGCTGTTGAGCAACAACAAAAACATCAGTGTGTTAGCAGTATTAGTCTCAGACTAAAGCAAAAACACAGCACTGCACTAGGTACTAGGATGAAAATTAACTCTATCCCAGCCAAGACCAGGACAGCAGCTAAGAAAGCTTATGGAAACCCTATCATTCTTTACCTATTCTTTATACCTAACCTACAGGTTAGGTAGACATCTGTCAGGCACCGTGGACATAGACGCCATCCTCTCGAGAGCTGCTGTTCTTAAGCCTAGAAAGCTTTTTACACATACTAGATTTCAGCTTGCCTCTAGGTGAGCCTTGTGACCCTTTATAAAGTACTTTGAAATTCAGACAATATCAAAGAGGGATGACTTTATGGACCTCCTCTCTGGACCTTTTTGCTATCTGTATATGGGGGGGGGGGAAATTAAAAATATATATATATATATATATATATATAGAGAGAGAGAGAGAGAGAGAGAGAGAGAGAGAGAGAGAGATAAAGACCCCATAGTAACTGATTGGTTTTACTGACGTCTTTCCTCCTCCTTTACCCTTAGTCTGGAATTGTGTCTGTTTCCGTGAATGGATCACAGCCTCCTTCAGCTCTTCCCAGCTCTCTAGAGTGACACCTGCAGAAGGGCTCCAGGCTGTCTAATCTTTCTCTGCACATTTCCAGCAAAGGAAATGCAAAATAGAAGAGATAGGAACCATTTCACTGAATTCCCTTTGCAACAGGCAGGACCAGTTGTCATGGTTTAGGCCGTAAATCAGCCACGCAGTTTGCTACATGGCAAATTGAAAGAATGCAACTCCCACAGGTTGAGATAAGAACAGTTTAGTAACTAAGGTATAACACAAACCACTACTGC
>JANRGW010027665.1:0-11187 GCA_024733675.1 Psilopsiagon aymara | reverse complement strand
ATCATGGGTGCCCCGTGTGGACAAGGGAATTCCGCCCTCCAGGATCCAGCCCTGGCCGCCGTGCTGCTGCCAGGATGCTGGAATTGGGCCCAAGGGACCCTCCTTGATGCGGAGGGGGATTGGGAGTCCTTTTAGTCCTCTTTTTGTTCTGATGGTGACTCCTGGGTGCGATTCAGCTCGTGCTGAGCTGGAGCCTGGCTCCAATGCGCAGCTCCAATGCACTGCGGCATCCTCCCGGAGAGGTCATCACTCCCTCCCTTGGTCCCCCTTGAGCCCAACTACTGTAGCTGCCACCTCCTTGCCATTTAGAGTGGGGGGAAAAACCCCTCCTGGAAATGGCATGAGGATGGAAGAACCGTCTGTGGATATAAGGCAGCAAATAAAGAGATGATTTATTTTATGGACATCCTGTCTCTGGCTTCCTCAATCGGTTTCCCTCTCTCTTCTTACCCTGGAAACTCCATTTTACAGCCCCAAAATGGGTTGAAAGCTATTTTTGTAATGATCTATCCCATTTGGGGTGTCCTTCAGCCGTGGCAGAGGCTTTGCTGCTGTTCCTCCCTGCAGTCCCTTCTGTGCCCATAAACCAAATAATGATTATTTGGAGACTTTTTCCACATGGAATCTTGTGTTTTCCATGCAGATAAGAGCAGAACTGCAGCAGGTGCTTTACTTTGGTTCCTTTTTATCTTCTTTATCTGGGTGACTCCATCACCACCCCTATCACAAACACCGTGTTCCAGCAATTGCTCCATCAGTGGAGCGAACCCCTCGATGCTGTGGGCTCAGCCCCCAGAATGGCCTCAATTTCCTTCTGAAGGGTGAAAACCTCAAACTGTTCTGGTCAGAAACCACATTGTTGTTGCAAACCATGTTGGTGCTTCATTTAACCCCAAAATAACACCCCATGGAGGTTGTGCCAGGTCCCTGCTCCTGGACTGCTTGTCCCAGGTGGGGTTCTTGGAGGGGGTGAAATTCTTGCCTTTTATTTGCCTTGATTTCCCTGTCCTGTGATGATGTAGGCACCCTTCATGCATTGGATAAACCTCTCAGAGGCATCCCACAATGCAGCCAGGGCTTAAGACTGGAAGAATTCACAGCACCATTGCCTGAGATGTGCTGAAGAGGAAGATGCACGAGGGGGCATCATCCCCACAGGGGCTGGGGCTGCCTGGCCGAGGCTGATGGAATCTTGGGTGGTTTTTGCACTGACCTTTGGGGCCATGTGTGTTTTGGAGCAGGGACCAAGGCCGCTCGATAGGGCCGTGGCACCTGCTCTCCTTCCCATCCCTCCTTCCCCATCCCCTTTAAAAGCCGCTGTGGCGCAGCCCCAGCCCCAGAAGCACCACCGTGGTCCAGGATGATGCTGCAGCTCCTGCTCCTCGCCGCCCTCGCCCTTTGTGGTACGTGCCCTGTGGGAAGCCACTGGCCTGCGGTGACACTGCTCTGCCTGCAGGTCCCGTCTCCCCATCCCCATCACCTCCTGTTCTGCAGGGCGCTGCTCCGAGCCGGCTCTCAATGGGATGCAGCGGGTGGTCGGTGGCACCGAAGCACGCTCGCACTCCTGGCCCTCCCAGGTGGGTCCTTCCTGAGAAATCCCATAGGGATCTCATCCCGACTGGGACCACGCGGTGAGACCCCCTCATGCCTCTCATTCCCCCTGCCCAGATCTCCCTCCAGTATTATGCCAAGGGTGGCTGGCATCACACCTGCGGAGGGTCCCTCATCCATAGAAAATGGGTGGTGACGGCGGCCCACTGTGTGGATAGGTGAGCAGGCCCATGGAAAAGCCATTTCCCACCAAAAACCTTTCCAAGTTTTGGAAGTTTTGGCTGTTGCAACCCAGAAAGCAATGCTCCTTTGCGGTCTGTGATGCTTCTCCATGTAGGGATTACGTGGAGCATCTCCGGGAGCATCTCCCTGCACTGACCCTTTCTCTTTCACCCCACTCTTGAGATAACCATAATGCAGGGCTTGATCCTGTGTTTTTCCACCTTCCTGGCAGTGACCTGACCCTGCGTGTGGTGGCCGGCGCTCACAATCTCAATGTGAACGATGGCAATGAGCAGATCTTCAGCGTGAGAGACATTGTCATCCATCCCTCCTGGAACGGCGATGCTGCCAGGGGGTAACACCCAGGGAAGGGGGCTTGGGGGGAGAATTGCTGGGAATGGAGATGGTCCTTTCAACACTGTCCCCCTCCTCTCGCCAGCTACGACATCGCCCTGATCCACCTGTCCAGCTCTGCCCACCTGAATGACTACGTGCAGCTGGCGGTGCTGCCCAAGCAGGGCTCCATCCTGGCCAACAACTACCCCTGCTACATCACGGGCTGGGGGCTCACCCGCAGTGAGTGCCCATGGGTAGCCCTGGCCCTCAATCACCCCCAAAACATGGGAAACTTGGGAAGTTGAAGGATGCTTTTAAGCCTTTTAAGGCCCAGGAGACCATCACATGGGGTTTTGGTCGGATGTGGAGCTGCCCAGGGTTGGTCGGGGTCATGCCAAGGTTTGGGAGGATTTTACAGTGGGGAAGGTTCTCAGTGGTGGCTGTGGGCTCTGCTTTGGCAAAGGGGGGGTTGCTGCATCTACCAGGATGGCATTGACCAGCGCTTGGTTGTGTGCAGCCAACGGGCAGCTCTCCAGCGTCCTGCTGCAGGCGTCCCTGCCCGTGGTGAGCTACCAGGTCTGCTCCAGCTTATTCTACTGGGGCTCCACCGTCAAGACCACCATGGTGTGCGCCGGTGGTGATGGCATGCGCTCCGGCTGCCAGGTACCCCCCCGGGCCCTATTTCCCCACTGGCATCCCCCCCGGTCCCGCGTTCAGCCCATTCCGCACTGTTCCTCCCCCGCAGGGTGATTCCGGAGGTCCCCTCCACTGCGCGGTGAATGGGCAGTACGAGGTCCATGGTGTCACCAGCTTCGTCTCCAGCCTGGGCTGCAACGTCCAGCGTAAACCCACCGTGTTCACCCGCGTCTCTGCCTACATCTCCTGGATCTCCAGTGTAAGGCGGCTGCTTGGGCATTGAGACGTGGCACTGCCATTGCTCCATCCCTGCTTGGCTCAGCCGCTGCCTTTCTTCCTCTTCCAGGTGACCGGACAGAACTGAACAGAACCCCGTCCCACCCTGGGGATGGGCATCGTCTTCCCACACGTGCTCATTGGAGGGGTTTGATCACATTGTCTGCTGTCAATAAAATCTGTTCCTCTCTCTGGTGGATGCTTTGTCCCCCCATGGGTGTTTCTCTTCCAACCCTTAGCAATCTTCCAGAGCATCCCTTGGGCTTCATCCCTCCTCCTCCTCACACCTTTGGGAAGAGCTGCTGGGAAAAGCAACCGGGCCTGAGCTCTCAGAGCAGTCAGGAAGCTCTTGGGATAATGGAAAAGGGGGATACGCTGCAAATCCCCTTCATGGGAGCAGCGGGATACAGAAGGATATGGGGGATCGGTTGGGATGTTTCCCTGCCATTTGCTCCTTTTCATTTCCAACCCTGCCACGAGAGCCTTGGGATTCAATGCATGTGACCCCCCCGGAGGGCCATGACCCCGCCTGGCACAGGGACAGCACCAAAACTGCCCCAAACCCCAAAGTGACCCCGAAGGGGGGGGGGGTGGAGGCGCCGCAGGGCGGGTGCTGCTTCCCCATCACCCCCATGGGTGCAGCGCAGCCTTTCCGGGGGGGACGCCGCGGGTGCCGGGTTTGTTTGGCGGATGCTTCGCCTCCAACTTCCTCCACCCAAAGGCATCGAACCGCAGCGGGCGGGGGCGAGCAGGGGCTGAGCTGCAGCCATGGCAGAGGGCAGGGGCAGCGGCGCCGGGCTCTTCGCCAGGCAGGTCCAGAAACGCTTCAGCCGGGCGCAGGAGAAGGTGGGTCCGATGCTCCCCCCAGGGCCCAATCCCAAGGCCCCTTCTTTGCTTTATCCTTTCATTTCTAATTGGCACAGAGGGGGTGGCACAATGGGTACCGCTCAGCATCCGCGGGTGCTTGTAGGGTGTTGGTTTGGGTGCTCCCAGGTCAATGGCATCGATGCTCCGAGGCTTTCGGCTTGATGGCATCTCCCCAAAGTCCCCCCAAGCTGCTTTGGCAGCTGCTGGCTTCTCTAAAAGTGGGGGTTTTCCACCCAAAACCCCTTCCGGAGGCCATGGGAGCCGTGAGTTGCGGGCAGGGGTTCCCCGGGGCTGGCCAGGGGGGACGGTGCCCATCAGGATGCAGTGTAGGGATGGTGCTGGGAATGCCGGCAGAGCCCGTGCCGACAGTGCAGGAAGCGAGGGGGAAGGGCTCCGGAAACGGGGCAACTCTCGGCTGTTTTGGGGCTGTTGAGGGCAGCTCTTTCCCATTCGCTCCCCAATGGCAGCAGCTCCTGCTCTGGGGGCAGGCGAGGCCCCGGCCCCCCCAAACCCACAGCCTCCCGGGTTTCCTGGCCAGGCCTTGGGGCTAAATTGAGCTTCCCCAGGGCTGTATCAGCCTGGGCCAGGCTCTGGCTGCTTCCTGGGACATCAGCGTCTTCCTGAACACGGGAAGCAGCCTTTGGCCACAGTCCGTGTTCATCCTCACACAGAGAGGCAGCACCAAGGCCTTTGCCTGCACCCACGGTCACATCCATGGATGTTCTGGGGTGCATAGGGCTGCACCTATGTGGTTTATAGGGTGGGGTGATGGGTGAGCACCCCAAAAGTCACTGTTTCCCTCCAAAAAGCAAAAGCACTGAGGGATGTGCCAAAACTCTGCATCCCCCACCCAAATCCCAGCTCAGCATTGGCTCTGTTGCATCCTCAGCAGCCCCTGAGTGGGGCTGAGCCTGATTCCTACAGGAGCTAGAGCCTGGTGGGCAGTGCTGGGCCCCAGGATGATGCCTCTTCACAGGATCATGAAAACAGGGGATGGTTTGGGATGAAGGACCTTAAAGCTCATCCGGCTCCAGGGACATCTGCCATAGAGCAGGGGGCTCCGAGCCCCTGTGTCCAACCCGGCCTTGAGCACTGCAGGGATGGGGCAGCCACAGCCCCTCCGAGCACCCCATGCCAGCGCCTCAGCACCCTCCCAGGGAACAGCTTCTGCCCAAGAGCTCTCCTCAGTCTCCCCTGCTCCAGTTTGGAAGTCCGACGTTTTCCCATGCTCCCTCTTTCTCCATTCCAGGTTTTGCAAAAATTGGGCAAAACGGTGGAAACCAAAGACGAGCAATTTGAGCAAAGCGCCTTCAACTTCCAGCTGCAGCAGGTCACAGCGGGAGCCGGGGAACGGGGGGGATGGGGGCACCCCAACATCACCCCATGGCCCTGCTGCCCCCCGGGGCCACCCACCCCTGACCTGGGCCCTGCTGCGTTGCTTTGCAGAATGAAGGCAATAAACTCTACAAGGACCTCAAGGCTTTCCTTGGTGCTGTGAAGGGTAAGGGGCTTTGCTGCCATTAATGTGCCCCATGGGCAGCACGGAAGGGGTTGAGCATCGGCTGTGTGTCCTTACCCGGGATAACAAATAACAGCCATTAAAGGCTCCATTGAGTCACTTTAACACTGTCACATCCCTGCCCCGCTGCTGCAGTGATGCACGAGAGCTCCCGGCGAGTGGCCGACACACTGCAGGAGATCTACAGCTCCGACTGGGATGGCCACGAGGAGCTGAAAGCCATCGCAGATGTGAGGCCCTTGCAGTGCCCCTGCGGTCCCCGAGGGTCCCCTTCCAGGATGGGGGGGCCGGGAGCTGAGCCAGGGGGGTCCCTGGGGATGCAGCCCAGCACGTACGGCCGGGGGGAGGCTGCAGGGGGGCCCGGGTGCTGTAACCCTGTTCCCACTCCGTCCACAGAGCAACAACCTCCTGTGGGATGACTATGAGGCAAAGCTGGCGGACCAAGCCCTGCGCTTGATGGAGAACTACCTGGCTCAGTTCGGGGACTTTAAGGTACACACAGGCTGTGGTGCTGGGGGTCCTGGGGCCGGGGGCCCCATCCTGGCTCAGCTTTGCCCCCTGCCCAGGAGCGCATCGCCAAGCGGGGCCGAAAGCTGGTGGATTACGACAGCGCCCGGCACCATCTGGAAGCTCTGCAGAGCGCCAAGAAAAAGGATGAGGCGAAAATCGCCAAGGTCCTGCTTCCCCCGGGACCCCCCTCCCGGCACAGCATCCCCTGTCCCTGCTGCCCCTGCAAGGCCACAGCCCCCCTGTCCCTCCCCGCAGGCTGAGGAAGAGTTTAATAAAGCCCAGGCTGTGTTTGAGGACCTCAATAGGGACCTTCGGGAGGAGCTGCCGGTACTCTATGGCAGGTACCGGGGGTGTCGCAGGGGCGGGCGGGGCACGGTAGGACCCCAGGGGATGATCCTGCCCCGAAGCCGATGGCATCTGCAGTTCCCTGTGTGCAAAGAGGGAGGCAAAGGCAGCGCCCCCCCAACCCCGTGTGCCCCCTCATCCGAGCACGACGCCCTCAGAAGCGGTCGCTGAGCCCCAGGACGCGGGAGGGGGGAGCTGGGGGGGGGGGCATCATTTGCCGGCTATGGAGGGAAAAAGGGGGGTTTGTCCCCAAAGGGACCGCAGCGGCAGCAGAGGGTCCCGTGACAGCCGGGAGGTGGCAGCACCGCTGATGCAGCGGGGCCACCCCGGGGGCAGGAGGATGGGGGCTCCCCGCTGCGGGCTCAGCATCCCCGAGCCCCCCATCTCCCGCCGTGTTCCCCCCCCAGCCGCATCGCCTGTTACGTGACCATCTTCCAGAACATCTCCAACCTCCGCGATGTCTTCTACAAGGAGATGAGCAAGGTGGGGGGCAGGGCCCCTTCACCCCCCCAGCAGTCTCACAGCCACCCCTTGGTGCTCTGGCTGCACCTCGAGTCCTCATTGCTCTTCACTTAACTCAGTAACTTAACGCAGCTCGAGGATGTTGGTGCTGCTGGCGATGGGTGGCACCGGGGGGGGCCTCTCATGTGTTTCTTCCCTCCCCTCCCAGCTCAACCGAGACCTCTACGAGGTGATGAGCAAACTGGACAAGCAGCACTCCAGCAAAGTCTTCATCATCAAAGGCGTCCCCAGGTAAATGGGCTTCAAGAGGGGGGGCTTCAAGTGGCCAAATCGCCCCCCCAAAAAGCAGATGGGTGACGCAGCCCCCACCCCAATAGCATTGGGGTGAGTGAACATCACCCACCATGGGGTCGAGGCTGCTTTGGTGGTGCTGGGTTGGTTAATTTGAGCCATTTGCTGGTGGTGCTGAATGAGGCAGCATCGCCCATGGGGACCCCAAGGGTGATGTTTGCAGGTGGTGTTCAAGGTGGGTTTAAGCCCTGTGCTCCCCCCCCAGCAGCCGGCGCTCTCTGGTCATCTCATCCCCCGTGAGCCCCCCGGCCATGTTCCCCTGCCCGGGGAAGGCACCGGACTGAGGGGCTACGGTGGAAGCGGAGGCGATGGCGACGTCCCCCAGTGCGGGCAGCAGTGCCACCGATGCCATCTCCAATGGGGAGCTGGGCACTGCTGTCCCCAGCCCACCCCCGGCGTCACCCACCAGTGGGGGGTCCCTCTCAGAGACAGCATCAATCTCCAGCGAGGAGACCCCGGAGCCTCATCCCAGCCTGAAGGCTCCATCCCAAGAGTCGGGGACATCGGGAGCAGCCATGGAGCCGGGCACCATGAAGCACCAGGGCCCAGAGCCAGGGGGGGCCGAGGGCATTGCCACCTCCATGGCATCGCTGATCCTGTCCGAGGCCATTGCCCAGGCTGCCAGCACCATGATGCCAGAGCCGGGGCAAGGCACAAGCAAAGCCCACGCAGGGGACCCCCATCAGCCGGACCCCCATGGCACAGCCACCACGGCACAGGGTCAGCCTTGTCCCATGGAGCCGCTGTCCCCAGCGCCCGTTCCCTGCCATGAGCCCTGTCCCATTGCGTGTCCAGCACTGGATGGTGAGCAGGAGCCGTGCCGGCTCGGCAGTGACTCCGAGGAGAGCGTGGAGGTGATGGACATCAAGCCAAAGGTGGCCAGGACTCAGGTGAGGGAGCTCTGGCGATGGGAGGGGAGATGCCGCGGTGGGGGCAGTGATGCCGGGGCAATCCTTGGCTTGTTCAGAGACCCAGACCCTGCTGGGGGGTGGGTGGTGGGGATCCATGGGACAAATCCAGTGACCCTCCTCTGCTGGCAGATGGGGCTGGATCCGGCCCTCGGCACGGCAGAGAGTGGCTGCAGTGGGGACTCTGGGTCTTCCTCCGACTCCACAACCGAGGTGGGTGCAGTGGCACCGTGGGGGCAGATGCTGATCTGACCCCCCCATCCGGACTGGGTCCTTCTTGGATCCAGTTTAATCAAAGCACATGGGCTCTGTCCCACCCAGCTCAGCATCGCCTCTTTGCCCCTGCCAGGAGCAAGGCTGTCCCGGGATGCCAGAGCAGGATGAGAGCCAGGACCCGCCACCAGAAACAACCCCCCCTGAGGACCCCAGCGAGACCCTCACCTCCCTCTGAGCCCCGCATCGGTGCCTCCGGGTGCCATCAGCGATAATGTTGTTCCACTATAACCGTGATGTGCTTCCACCCCCCATCCCGGCTGAAATAAAGGCAGAAAAGGCGGTGACAGGAGGTGGTCGATCTCCACCCTGCAATAGCCCTTCGCTGGCTGGGCTGGGGGCCATGGGAGTGCGGGGGGGGGTCCCCGCCTGTGGGTTATGATGCCTGAAGCCGGGTGCAGGAGGGACTTGTCGGCCCGCTCCCATCACCAGGCGCGCTGTGACTCAGGAGGAACGTGCAGAGCCGGTTCTGCTGGCTCCAGGGAATGTGCTGCCATGCACAAACCAGAGAGTGCCCCAATTTACACCCCCACCCCCCCCCGCTGCAAATGTCCCACACATCGAAGCAAAACCCCACTGCCATTTGCTGCTCTGGGGCAAGAGCTTCATCGAACCATGGAATGGTTTGGGTTGAAGGGACCTTAAAGCTCCTCCAGCTCCAATCCAGCTCCAGGGACCCCTTGCACTGGAGCACAGTGCTCCGAGCCCCTGTGCCCAACCCGGCCTTGGGATGCAGGGATGGAGCAGCCGCAGCTCCTCCATTCCAGAATCCCACCACCCTCGTGGGGAAGAACTTCCCCATATCCCATCCGACTCTTCCCTCTTCCAGTTGGAAGCTCAAACTCCTCATCCCGTCCCTGCATCCCTCCTCCAAAGCCCCTCTCCAGGTTCCTGCAGCCCCTTCATGCTCCGGAGCTGCTCTCAGGTCCCCCCTTCCCGCAGCAGAGGGCCGGATCCCCCCCTGAGCTGCTGCTCACGCTCTGGGGGCGCAGCCCCGCACTGGGGGGGTTCTGGGATCCATCGCTCCCTGAAGCCGCTCATGGGGAGCTTCTCGCACCCAACACCCCAAATCCTTCCCCTTAAGGCTGCTCCGTGTGGGGCCCCCATCCGGTGCGGTGCTTGTGCTTCCCATCGCTTGGGGCACAAACCCAGCTGTGCCTATGGGACAAGGTGTGTTTGGCAGCAGAGCAGCTTTGATGGGGCTCAGGAGCTCACTGCACTGGTCCAGACAAGGTGAGGTCAATGGAGCAGCCACTGTGTGAGGCTCAGGATGTGTCTGAGCACTGAAACGGCTGCAGTGATGATCAGCAGTGGTGGGATGGGTTCTGTGCAACCTCTTCCATGCAAAGCCCCCCCCCGGCCCCATCCACAGCCCACTCCCACCCTCCCCAAACAGTTCTGCGCCACGGAATTGCCTTTGATGAGCTCCCATTTCTTCCCAGACGTCGTTTTCTCTCATTGGCCTCATTAAGGCAATTTGAAGCCCGTTAGCGAAGCGCATTCCCCACGCAGATGAGTGCTGTTGAACCCGGTGGGTGCAGCTCAGGGGCGGTGATTGCCTTCCTCTGTGTTGGGGGCTCATTTGCTTGGGGGACTTTGGGTTTAGGGAGCACTCCATAAACCCCAGAGCATCACCCAGGGGTCGCAGCTCTTCTCGCTGGTCCATTGATAGCCACCCCCCAGATGCAGTTTTGGGGATGGAAAGGGAAATATCTGCCAAAGACACTGAGTTTTCCACGCTGGGGGTGTAACGTGCCCGGGCAATGGATGCAGCAGCTTTGGGTTGGGGTTGCAGCACCGGCTGAACTGGCCCAGCCCAAACCCCCGCACTCAAGGTTGACTCACGCCACCCGTAACGGGACTTTGGGTGGTCAGGGGCGGTATTTGTGACCTGGTTCCATTGTCCCAGATTCCACCAGATCCCACAGGAGAGCCTGCAGGTTCCAGGTCCAGGGACCTGCAAGGTCAGCCCTTGCTTGGGATGTGAAGTCCTTTGCTCTGTAGCACATTGAGGGGTCAACCAGAGCAGCCCAAAGGCTACAAAGAGCCACGACTCTGTCAGGAACCTGCCCACCCGTGGTCATACGCCCATGGCGCTCTGCTGGGGCCCTCGCGGATGCTGCTGTCTCTAATCTGGAGGCAGGGGATGGATGAATCAGCTCTCCCTCTGCCCTTAATCTGATCTAAGCATTGGAAAATCACAGGAGCTGTCTCCAGGCTGTAATCAGATGGAGGTTTTGGCGTGTGCGGAGGCAGCTCACCTGAAAATGGGAGAGGAAGGAGGCAAGCCTGGGGTTTGTCCGCCAGGTGATGGATGCAGCGAGCCACAGGGTGGTTTGTTACTTGGAAACGCGGAAAGGAAGCAGCCTCAGAACAGCTCCAGGGATGGAGCAGTGCAATGCCTGGACTTCCAGGAAGCACCAGAGCAGCGCGGTGGGGACAACCAAAGGTGCTCGGGGGCAATGCTGCAGGGAGAAGTTTGCAGAGGAGTGCGGGGGGGGGGGGGGCACCCTTGTGCTGCTGGCGCTTGCCTTGACCCCTTAAGGGGTGGGCTCCTGGCCGGGAGGCGGAGGGCGAGCTCGCTGAGCACCGGGCTTTCTGCAGGGGTTGTGCCCCAAGAACTACCGCGCAGCGGCCCCGCAGCTCCCCACAGCCCCCGGCAGAGCGCGGGGCTCCCCTGAAGCCGCGGGAGGGGCAGGAGCCGGGCGGGAGTCGGGGTCCGGGCTCTGCAGAGGGGTCCCTGAGGCAGCGGAGCGCCGGGGCAGCGCCCCGCTGAGCGGGGACAACACGTGCACTCTCCCGCCAGCCCTCGCCACGCCCACAATAGGCGGGGTTTAGTCCATTGCGAGCCTTATATGGTGCTGGTGGGCGGAGCCGAAACGGTGCCGCGCTGGCATTGGCGGGGGAGGGGGCGTGGGCGTGGCCCGTAGG
>JANRGW010027660.1:0-19704 GCA_024733675.1 Psilopsiagon aymara | reverse complement strand
TGGCCAGACCAAAATGTACTGAGCAGTAACTAAAACATTGGTGTTATCAGCACTGTTCTCAGGCCACAAGTCAAAAAAACAGTGCTGCACCAACTACTAGGAAGGAGAAAAATGACTGCTACTGCTGAACCCATGACAAGGTGTGAGAGGAAAAAGTAGTTTTTAATAAAGGACTAAACTAATATTGCTACCCATAGACCTTTTTGATCACGTCTAGTATGTGGGCAGAATTCATCTCACCTAACTTACCTACCTTTAACTACCTGTCAAAGAGAGGTAATCACCTTCAGTTGGAGGTTTTCCTTATTCTTCACTGATCACGCAGAGCTTACATGATTAGCTAATCTGGAAACATATTTTAAATAACATCTGGTAACTGAAGCATATCATGCTCTTTTCCCCTTCCAGAAAGACAGTTCAGAAATAAGTAAACACATTTCTAACCTCTGGAGGACAATGACAGTTTTACTGTGACATAAATAAATTTTAAAAAGTCTTGATGCCAACACTTTTTTATGTGCTTATCCTTCCTAATTTTCAGTCAGTCTTTCAAAATACATGGACAAGTGCAGAGGCATATAAGTACATTTTATATGCACCAAATACACGTTGCATTTTCAGTTTTTATAGCAAATACAAAGGAACTGAAAGCAGTTTACCTCAAATTAATAAAAACTCAAGTTCTCCCTCTGGATCATTTCTACCCCTACTCCTCTTTGTGAATATACTTGTGTTATTAAAACCCACTTTCCTGTCACAGAACTGATGATGGCTTTGAAAATTCAGAAACTTGTAGAGCTTGTTTCACTCTAATGCATGAGACCAATTAGCATTACGTGTGTCTTCAAGACACACTGGTCTTCAGCATAGTAGCCAATATTTGAAATGCACTCTTTTACTGAAAAGAACCCTTCCTGGAATTTATCCAAAGTAAATGTATACTTCATGCATGACCATTGAATTCCACTGTTGTTCAAAGATAAAAGATTCAGAATATATTACATGACAATTCCACTTTGAAAATGTAGGTAGGTTGTTGTTTCTTTAGAGAATTACTCAGGATCAATATATAGTTAAGTAGAAGAATAATAAAGCAACAGATTGTTCTAATAAAAAAAAGGGGGGGGGGGGGAGAAGGGAAAAGGATACCACGTCTTAACACATTGTCTTAAAAAATTCCTGCTTAGAGCATTTCGCATTTCTAAGGCTTGCTGGACTCAGAAGGAGCCTCTGAGACACAACCACAGGAGCATAAAAACATCTTGGATATATTTAACATATGCCCTGACGGTCCTTACAGGTAGGTCTGGTATGCTGCCTTAAAAGGCCAGCCATAACCTGAGGTGCAAACACTTTACTGTGGGATTCTTTCCCCATTTTAAAATTTACACTATTTTCTATTATGTTAAAACCAGTCAGCAGTAAAGTTGTACTTCCCTGAGTCTGTTGAAAGAAAAATCTGCATTTTTCTCACTGCTACGCACAGCTCCTCTCTGAACAGCTTAAGAGGCATTAGTTGCACAAGAAATCAGATGACAGCTTAGCTACATACACGGAAAGCTTTTTGAAATATAAAGCTAAAAGGAGACATCCTCCTTGGAGGGATGGGGCAGCACTGAACCAGCAATGAGAAAAACCAGAGTCTGGCTGGATTTTTTCAAGCTTTATGTGTGATCCAGGTGATGCCAATCTGCCAGTGTTTCCTCATTATAAGAGGCAGGAAGATTGAACAGAACCTGCTTATGGATCAGCAGTCAGCATAAAAGCTGAAGGGTATAAAACTGAAATGCAAACCAGAGAAAATGAGACCCCATAATCACATCACAATAAACACATCTTAAAATGCACACACATGATAATAGTCTGTCCTGTGTTCAGCCTGAACCCAGGACAAAAACACAGTCAAGTCACATGACCTAAGAACTATATTATAAGAACATATCCAGTTCTGTCATTTACAGTTTCTGTCAGGCCTCCAATCAAAGGTCATTCTACAAGTCAGGAATATGCATTTCAATTATTCATTAGATATACCACTTCTGATGTTCAACAGCATGTTTCCTGATGGACAGCTTCCCTAGCTCTCTTACATAACAACCACAGATGTTTTAATCAAATCAGTACCTTAAAAAGGAAAAATGACAGGAATTTAAAACAACCAGAACTTTTCATTTTCTTCCAGTGTTCAAGGCCAGGTTGGACAGAGCCTTGGGTGATATGGTTTAGTGGGAGGTGTCCCTGCTGATGGCAGGGGGGTGGAACTAGATGATCTTAAGGTCCTTTCCAACCCTAACTATTCTATGATTCTATGTATATCACGGGACAGGATAATTTAGTCCATTTGATGTTCTCTTCCCTCCCCTTTCCCCACCCTGGGAATCCTATGACCAGAAAACTCATTGATTTCTTTTAAAAATTCTCTCCTACATTTTCACTTTAACATGCTCTTCCACTTTTCGGAACACTGATGCAGTGTTTTCAGATTGTTTGACCTTTCTTCAAAAAAAGCAAGGGAAAAAAAAATAACATAAAAAATATCAGAGCACAATTATTTTTCTTCTCCCCAAACCACACCAAGAAGCTTTCAAATGTATTTGTGATGAGCATTACCAGTGCTACTACATTGTCATCTGGCTCATGTGTAATTACTTTCTATCGAACTCAACAGGCTGCAACCTCTCTGCTGCCTTTGATCCCCAGATGCCTTCCTAGACACAGGCTCTCCACCTGTCAAAGATCCACAAGAATGCCAAGACCCAACCACCTTCACTGCTCGGCACTTAACTGTCCAAAGGTGTCTTTTACAAACATTTTCGGAGGTATGCATCAGTGAAAGCAAATACGCAGAGAAGTCAGAAGCAAATCCTAAAACAACATCAGGTCAGAAAATTTGCAAAATTACAAAGGCATTCGTTGCATGAGGTTGCGTACTACTTTTGATCATCCTCTGAATGCTAGTCCTTTAAGTCACAGCCCTTAACTCTGTGTAAAGTTCACTCTACAAAGCACTGGATCTCTCTCCTATAAGGGAATTCAGGTAATCTCTGTAGCCACAAAAATGAAGAGAAATAAAAGGGTAGCTTAAGGATAGATTAGCACACTACAACACTGCCAATATAAAACAGAAATATCACAAGAAGTCTTATTCACCAGTACACAGCAGCACCTCTCCAGTGCCTGTGCAATGAATTCTGACCACTAGCACAAACTGGTTTTTCCTTAATGTCCAGACAAAGTGTCACCTACACTAATAAAACTAAGATAAAGATAGCATGCACATACATCTAACCACATCTTTATTTTCCTAGGAAAACATGACTGTGATAACTTTCCAGTTGACTTGTCAAAGCTGATCAAAAATTCTCTGGACAAGAGAGATCACAGCTTTCTGACACGTGAGATTCCATTTGCTTACCTTGATTTTCTAGTTCAGACCTGAAATTTTACCATATGCAGGTAAGACAAAGGGTAAAGGATAGTTCCCTTTTAGAAACTAAAAAGGTCAATACCCATATTTTTATCCAAAGCTTATTCCATTTGAATAGACAGTAAAATTAGACTATCCACTATCATTAGGTCTGTAGCAGGTACAAGACTTTGTTCTGCCATCTCCTGTGAATTCAGCTCAGTCTGAAATCAGAAGACAGGCATGGAAGAAAACAAAATGCACACTCAAATTTGAGTTTGCAGTCTGACACCGATACACAGAATTCCTAATGCTAAGAAATATTAATTCAATGTACATAAACGCATCTTCCAGATTGTCATGACATTACAAACCAAAAGGTATAAGCAATGCTTTCTTCAACTTACATTAAAAGCACTGTATCTTTTGTCCTGCCAATCTGCATTTATTCTGCTCAGAATATTTTGATGGCTCAGTACTTACAGTCATTGTCAGGAGTCAACAGCTTCAGTACAGAAGCAGTTTACTGCTGCTTCTGCTATAGCTGAACCACAGAAAATTTATTTATTTGCTAGGTTTCCTGTATATAATCAGGGCTTTAAAATATGTGTCCAGCACAAATGCAATGCAAGCAGCTGAATCTGGCATGCAAAGTAAAATGCTTAAACATGTAAAAGCATATTGCACACATTCAGGCAGAATCTATCACGTTTCCAGACCTTATCCTATACTCACTAAACTTATCTATGTCATCTACACTGAATGTCAATCACTAAGATAGGATGTTTCAAAACACACTTAACTGTTCTCTAAGAGAAATGCAAGGATTACAATTGCTTACTGCCATTTGGAACTGTTCAGAGAAATCATCCCTGCTGCTCTGCGCAAAATCCGAAAAACAGATTCTTCTGTGGGTAGCATACAAGTTCAAGCCAAATATGTTTGCTGCTCCTGTATTAACTGGATTATAGATCAGATCTTAAGTGTGAAATATTGGCAACTTCCAATAACTAGATTGGATTAAGAAAGTTGTACCTTCCTGAAGGTACAGTCAACTTTCACACTGTCATTGATGGCAGCAGTATAACTCCTACAGACAAGATTCAAAAATCAAGGTACAGATTTCTCTTGATCTTATGCAGACAAACCTCCCGATAACTTCAATGGTGATACTGTCTTCAGCATCAAGATCTTCACCAGCAGAATATAATTAGATACATCCTGTGAAGCTGAACACTTACTCCTTCATACTGGCTCATGCCTGAACTTTTCTTCAAAATCCATTTGATAGTTACTGTCAGGATTCTATAATACAAGGGGACAGGGGGATGGGGTTTATTTAGTTCTACAAGTTTACCTTCCAGCCTGAGTAATGCGTTATGGTGAATTATACATATGATTAATGATAGCATTGTATCCAGGTTTCCTAACTGGCTGCTGGGATGCTCTCTGTTTCTTGCTAAAATAAGCTTATTCCTCCTTTACTCAAACTGCTGAAGTACAATAAAAAAAGAGAAATAAAATGTGAAATGCAATTTTGATTTTGTTAGAATTTATTTTCCTGGAGGGTTTGAGGGGGTGGGCGCATACATAACTTTCTCCAGAAAGACCAGTGTTAAATGGGAGCATTGTCACCAAAATTGCACTGCTTTTGATTCTCTGCCTCTAGAAGTGGTTTGACTGCATAAGTATATTCTCTGCATTACATTATGGATTGTGGTATTAGTCTCAGTAGCCCAAGGGAAACAATGCAATGTACAATAGCTTTCTGTTACATAATAAAAGTCATCTTCAGCAGTATGGGTATAATTGGTAATTCCACTCAACAGTAAGCAATGTATTTTGAAAATGTATTTATGTTGCATAAATAAGTTCAGCCTGAATATCAACAACTGCAGATCTCCCACATTGCTTTGTTATCCTAGAAATCTGGGATAAATGGTTTACGGTTTTGTTTGAGAGCACTGGCCTTGACTGCACTGTATGTTTCTCCTCTAAAACACATGATTCAAGACATAAATAAATGTTTTCATTACCCCAGGTACTCGATTTTTTTTTTTTTTCTCTTCACAAGCATAATGCTTATAACCATCAAATTTTTATCGTTTACCTAGCTGAGCACTGAATTCATTCCCAGAAATTATGAGCCACATTCACCTGGTATCAGAAGGTCTACAAGAGCAGCTTATATTACATCCACACAGCCTGCCTAGAAGCTCCAATAACCTTACAGATAATGGAATATCCCTGGGAATGATAGTAAGCTCTTCTCACTTTCCTATCAACAGTAGTGACTAAAGAGTCTCTGTCTAAAAGCAAATCTACACACATCCTAATTCGCTACTCAGCTCACCCTCTTAATTTACATTTTCTGTCCTTCACAGGTAAAGCTACCAGCAACTGCCTTTAAGTCACACAGATACCACTGAAATGCTGAAAGACACACCAAGGGCTCCAATACAGCATTTAATACAACCCTGACCTTGAGAGTAATAGTAAGAAATTCCATTAATGTCTACTGGAATTACATATGCATGCTATGAAGAGCATGAACCTCTAAATGCTTTTATTGCATGATTTAGAATCCCCTTAAACCAAGTATCATGGTATTTTAAGGCCTAATTCCTCTCCCCTCACCCAGCCAAAACTCACATAAGGAAGAAAGGTTTGGGCTCATAAAGCATACTGAATTAAAGCCCATAAAGGAAACCAATTGCTTACCAGAGTGATTAAAATCAGATATGTTTCCACAGGGAAAATAAGAAGCCTCTTTACAAAAAATCACTGCCAATGGGAACTAGAACTCCCTTTAAAGCTAATCACTCTTTGCTTGAAGTATTTCCAACAGACAATAAGTGGGGGAGTCATGAAACCTAATGTGTTCTTTCCTTTTCATATGCATACCTCTTTGCCCCTCCCCTGCTTTTTTCGATGCACTTTCTTTTTTTTCTCAGAGAGAGCTATGAACACATACACAAACATGCACAATTTCCCCTCAGAGTATTGCGGACAGTTCTATTCTTCAATTTTTATCTTGTAATAATCCACTCCTCTTACTCACAAAAATCCTTGTCAACAAATATTTTTTCTCCATAATACAGTTCTATTTTGCAACCAAAGGTTTGAGAAAACAAGAGAAACATCACAATTGTGCAAAGTTTTCATTGTATTAATGTATATATTGGACCAACATTTCATATTGCAGCACACAGCTGTGAAGGCATTTGAAAGAGACCAATTTTTCCTCAGAAAGCAAAAACATCCTCAGCACCTCTATTTTGGTTCTGAATAAAAAAACAAACCCCTTTAAAACTTCTGAGAAAATAAGCATTTTATTGCAAATTATATTAACCTGTCATTTCAGAAGAAAAAAGTTTTATTATGAAATAAAGTTTTACTCTCATTTTTATGTCAACCATTAGTATTTTATCTATTGTTTCTATCTTGTCCTTTTCCAACATGCCAGAGCTAGATAAGGCCTAATTCATTTTCTCTTTAAAATAGTTCATTTTCAGCATCTTTCAACATTTTTGGGCTCCAACATTATATTTGAAAGTTGTAGAAATATCTTCATCCTTCACAACATACCCTGTATGATTAATTTCAATAGAATTATATTCCCAACATCAATTTCTGTTACACTTGCAGCACAAAAAGCTCCTTTCATTACATGCCATGGATCTATGAAATTGATTCATTTTTAAACTGATTCATCATTGCACCAATAACTAATGGAAGTCATGATGTTGGAACAACAAAATTATGCTTTTTGTCAGAGGTCCAATGGAAATGTTCTAGATTAGGAAAATAATGTTTTTAGACCTCCTCTCACCCCTATTTTAGGCAAAAGGATCACAGAAGCCTTAAGAAACGTTGAAGTAATTACCTACAAAATAGATCCATCTATCTCTGCGCTAGCAAACATCAATAAAGCCAGACATTTGAATGATGCAAAATTAATTAAGGCTGTTCTTATGTATTCATATAAACTAGTGCTTCCCTCAGCCCTTCACAGCATTGCCAACTCAGCCCTAAGTCCTTGCATGCTGAGGCAAGTTTGAGCAGTTGCAGGCAGGCACAACAACATAGAGTTCAGTGTATGCTGACTGGCTAGTCAAGACATGCCCTCATTGGCCATCTGGCTTTTACTCCTAGGCAGGACCCAACTTGCAATTGCCCTCCCACCAGTTAAATCCTCAGTTCTGGTTTCCTCCAAGATTTTCTTAACTGCATGTCCTCAAGTCTTCCATTCAATCTGGTTCAAACCAAAACGCGATTTCAAGAACAGCTGATGAGCAGAACACACAGTCATATATACATATATTAAACAATTTAGGAAATGGAAAATATGCAAGGCTCCACTATACCATTAGAGACTTCATTAAGCACATGTGATTTAGAAAACATGAATCCTATACCAGGAAAAAACAGGAAAAACAGCAAAAAGGAAAAAAGGAATAAGAAAATGCTTGAGTAATAAATACTGGAGTATTTCATTGTCCTAGTTTAGTCATACATAGGATTAGTAGCACATCTATAATGCTATTTTTAACAACCTTAAAAAGAATATTATCTTTAAAGGAGTTACAATTCCATTATGTTCTTTATTTTTATAACTAGCATTATTTCCTCTTTGTCTATCATATCTCTAATCTATTTAATTGAAAGTTACCTGCAGTAAAACTAACAAGTCAACAAAGAACACATAAACTGGAACAGGACAAAACCAATCTAAGGTATTCATGAAGAAAAAAAACAAAAAGTATGTTTTCATTATCCATACTCCTTGAAGGAGTAATATACTTAGATTATTTTTGCCCAACACATACCCTCCAAGGAGCCACAGAAGTTTACAAACATGACAGAAATTATGCCTTTTGAAATCCTTCAAGGCAACTGATAGCTGGCAACGATGAAATCTGATACTTCGTGAGCTTGATGATCAGAAAAAAAAATAAGATATTGCTCAGATCACACAGAGAAGCCAGCAAGTTCCAAATTGGAAGCAATTTTCAACTGAGTATACATGTCTTTATACAGTATTGTAAATATAAAAGCCTGCTCCACAGAGCTATCTGTGGTATTATTTATCATTCCTCTAGAGGCACACCAACTCTGTGAATGACTGAACTTTCTCTTAAGAACAATAACCTGGAATAAAGTTTGAATTCCAGGCAAACATCACTAATAAACAGAGACCTGCAAAAAAATGTTTACTGCAAAACAGTACTTAGCACTTTACATAGTTGAGTCTTATATTCCATCTATCCCTGCTTGCCAAGCCCAGCAGCAGATCAGCAGTGAACTGCCTGAAGTCATTATGAGCTCACCAAAAAGCCAAACCCCTGCAGCTGACTCTTTGTGCTACTTGACATACAAGAGTTGCCTTGCCAGCATTTAGTATGCTTACATTCTGTACTAATTTGTAAACAGTGATACTAAGACATATATATTGTCATTTTTCCTGACAGCTCTACTAGAAAAGAAAAACTTTTACTGTCACTGCTGAAGATTACTCTGTGCGATTATTCAGTGGCAGCCTTAACCATTCCAACCTCAGGTTAAGTTCAGTTATTAGCCGTAAAAATGGAAGTTTGTTTTTCTGCTTTGGGAAGACAACTAAAATGCACCAGGTGGATGTTAAAAAGCAGAAGCCATTTTCTTTTGGCTCACTGGGCAAAACTGCTAGTAGCCTTAGGTCAGGCTGAGTCCGTAACTGCTCACTATTCTAAATCTGAACCACAACAGTGGGGGAAAAAATTTTAAAGTCATTACAACTTTTTTAAGAGTATACCTGCTCTGCTTTCATGCTCTTGGAACACTTGTCACTGAAACATCAGTAAAGACAGCAGATATAGGTTGTGAATCAATTACTATGGCCCAGCAAGAAAGGTTTAAAGAATGCAAACGGGTGCCTCCCCTCCTGTGACTGGCTTCTGGAGACCTTCTCTTTCCTAGGCTAAACAATCCCAACTCTCTTTGCCTAGCCTCACAGCAGAGGTGATCCATGCTCATCTTCATGGCCTTCCTCGACCTTGCGCTAACGGACTCACGCCTATCTGCTGGGGTTGCCAGAGATGGATACAGTACTCCAGTTCGGGTCTCATAAGAGTACACATGGAGAATCACTTCCCTTCTCCTCCTGGCCATGTTTCTTTTGATGCAGCCCAGGATATGGTTGGATTTCTGGTCTGTAAGTGCACATTACTGGCTTATGTCCAATATTTTGTCCACCAGCATCCCCAAGGCCTTCTCTGCAGGCTCAATCTATCCATCTCCCAGTTTGCATTCATACTGAAGATTGTCCTGGCCCACATACAGGACCTTGCTTCCTGAGGTTCGTATGGGTCCCCTCCACAAGCCTGCTGAGGTCCTTCTGCATGGCATCCATTCCATCTAGAGTTTCAACCATGTCACTCAGCTCGGCATCATGTGCAAACTTGCTGAGAGTGCACTGAATTTCACTATCTATGTCCCCAGAAAAGATCATTGAGGTAGAAGTGAATCCCCTGGGGACTGAGGGAAAGATGTATTCAAATATAAGTTAATAAACTTCTGGACAGGGGAGAGCAGCAGGCCATGAGCAAGAAAGGCAGAAGGTGTTTTTAAAAAAGGAATATGAGATCAGCATGGTTGATCAAAAAATTAAGCTGCTGTGAATAACGGCTAAATTCCTAGGGCTGCTGGCCATGCTAATGCATCGTTCCTGGTATCTATGGGCTTGGCTCCAGGTTTTGATTATTTGCTCCATGAAAAGAGGTAAAAGGCTCAAATCAGAGACATCTGCTACAATCATCAAGTACTCTGTTTACTGAATCCAATAGGAAAAGCCTGCAGTAGTTCAGCTGTTCTGTTTCTGTCATAATTGGGAAATAGCATTTGATTTCATGGGATACAAAGTAAACAGGGCAGTGGAAGACATTAGAATGTAAGCCTCTGATAGGAGCTGACTTCAGGAAGTTTGTTTTCTATTTCCCACAGAATAGATTGTAAGGTGGGAAACAAGCATCTCAACACATCTGGATTTCAGTTTTTAAAGAAAGGCAAACCAACAGCCAACTATTGAATAGATATGTTTATATCAAGCCTGAGAAGTTGATGGTACCTTTGGTCTTATTTTTCCTAAAGTCAGTTAGCTTCAAGCCTCTTGCAGTATGCAATTCTGGTAGGGGGAAAAAAAAAAAACCAAAACAAACCCCCCCCAAAAACACTTAATTTGGAACCAACACTTTTCCCCCACCTTCCAGCTGTTCACTGTCAAGCCAAAAATGAAACAAATACTAAACAAGCTCCAAAGTTTAGTAATGTATAAAATGAAAAGGTAAAATATTAGTCTATGATAAAATCCAAAACAAATTGATACAGGAAACTTTTGCAGTCCTGAATGGTTTGGATGATAATTCTGTTACACCAAGAGGCCATTTGGGAGCACACACTAATAGGTTTTACTGGGGTATTCTTCCCTCACTGTTCCTCAAAAGATGTGATGACTTTTTTCCATGCTTTTTGTTTGTATGTTTTCCTCCTATTTCTTAGTACCCAAACAGAACATTGAATAGAAACATGTCTACTCTTTTAAATTTGCTCCATGGGAAACATGGAATTAATTAAAACCAAAATACAGGAACAATCACCTGTCACAGGATGGGAGAGAACTCATGCACATACATACATACACACACACTTGAAACTCAAGTTTTTCATTATGAGCAAGCTAAGAGTTCTCAACTGAATCTGGCAGAAAAGATACGCAGTCCCTCCAGGTGTTCAGTTAAACATCACACACCAAAGTAGGAGAATTAGATAGAAGGTGGTCCCTGTCAAAGCAACTGAGTCCAGATGGTGAGGAATTTTTGCATCTCTTGATGGAACGAAATATTCCTAAGGGATAGTTTTTAAAGGCTTTTAGGAATTTTCTAAAACAAAAAATATATATGCAGTCCAAAAAAGAATACAGCTCTTTCTATATTGCTATAGAGAAAGCTCCTAACAACCCAGCTCCTTTTGGGGCTAAGCTATTAAGTAGTTAATTAGAAAGATCTAAATTAAAATAGTCTTCATGATTAACAGACACTATTTCTTACATGGGACACAAAGGGAGGTACACATGTGTTGAAAACTCTCAAATCATTAAAGTGAGAGAGGTCTCTGAACAACACCCACAGATACTTTAAAAATACAAACAATGCCATACCCATCCCCAAACCCAGTTGTTTTGTGTTCGGGCTGTGTTGGTTTTGGTGTTTTTTTGTTTGGGGTTGTTGTTTTGTTTGTTGGTTGGTTGTTGTTTTTTTTGTTTTTGTTTTTGTTTTAATAACCAGCACAGTCCTCAAATAAACCACAGGGAAAAAAAAAAACAAACAAAAAAAAAAAAAAGGGGGGGGGGGCAAACCAAACAAACCCCAAACCAACATTACAGCAGTCAACATCATTCTGAGATTAGAAGAGCAAGAGCAATAGCTGTGAAAACCAGGTATCTTGTAGTTACATCGCAAGTTCCCTAGGAACTCTAAATAGACAACAAAACATCTACGGAAAGTGTTATTCCAGATGGTACTTAGACTCCTGACAGCTGTCAGCTGCAGTGTACCCATCTTTACCTGATAAAAAGAAGCCCATATGCCAAAAAAGATCCAAAATCATGCAATGGGACAACTTTCTCAGTTTTAACTTCTTTAAACTGAATTTGCAGAGTTTCTCCCCCCTTTCCCTATGAATTGGGAATAAGGTGCTCTTTATAACTGCCTGTAAACAATTAAATGTGCATTTTCAACAGGAGGGATAGGATGCTAGTGGTGAGGTCCCTTTCTTTTCAGTGCTAGGTTCCACTTGGATTTCTTTGCAAACATTTGCATTCTGTGACCTGCTCCCAATTAAGGGATGAAAGCTGCCCACATCCCCCCAATATTGTCTGTTTGTCCCCAAGGCAATACCATATTTAGTGGGTTCTAGAACACGAGACTCCTGAAGCTCCACCTATGTTAGGCTGGAGTAATTTTGGTAGTATTACCTCTACCTATAAGGCCACTAACCTTCTGTTCTCTGGGTGCAGGGTACAAGGGAAGAGATTTTCAACTGGCTTTATAGAGATTCACACCATTTAACATGGCAGGAAGAATACACTATTTTATTCATTTTCTCTGGATTATTTTGTGACAATGATGAAAGGCAGAATGAAAGACTGGAAAAAGAAGCATAAACAGAACCCTGACAAACTCCATACCCAGGAGAAGAAAGCATGGAACAGAGGTGCCAAACAAAATCAATTCAATATGCTTTTGTTCCTTTAGATTACACAAGGCTACCTGCTCTAATAGATTTATTCTAGAGGCGTTCCCCAGCATGATTGATCTGCTAAATAAAAAGACTGGCACCATTTGAAATTTGTGCTTATAGACACAATGAGCTGGGGAGCTGTATTTCATATTTCAATGTCTGAAATAGTTTCAGTGCCTGCCTGCCAGACTTTAAGGTTGCTCAGGATTATCAGTCTCTCACTTTCACCCTAGTTCAGTAAGAGACTTAATCAGGATAAGTCCTGTTGGCTTCAATAGGATTTATTGCTTAAATTAGGCAGATGCTTAAGACTAACTCAGCAAGGTGTTTAGTCATTAGAGCCTGCCTGTCAAAATAGTATCCCTAATGGGAACAGTGATTAAGCAGTTATTTAATTTTAAATTCATTATTTTAGTACTGTGCAAAATAGAAAGGAACATAAGCATATGTTTAAGCTCACATGATATGTGCTTTGCTGCATGGATTTCATATTCTTTGAAATATTAAATTAACAAGCTAGTAGAAGGATTTGTGAACTCTTTTACCTTTTTTCTGATAGCCTCCATTGGGAAATGTGCTAGATATACATACACAGACACAGAAGCTTTAGTAAAAGGGGGAAAAAAAATCTTACTTTTTTTATTAGTACTAGAAAAGGCAATAGATTAGCATTTTGGCATAGAAGAAGAACATTTTACGTTGTTATGAAGGTGTTCATAAAATAGTTAAAAATGAAAACTTGGAAAGACTATAAAATGTTATTACCCTGATGAACTTACTTGAACGGAGATGAAAGTCAGCTCAAAGTTATCAAAACCTTGAAGAACTGCAGCACTACACAAATAACTGGTTTTTATTTAAGAGGTGGTGTACAGGCAGAAAAAAATGCAATTCACTCAGTATTTATCAAAGCCCTGATGAATAAAGTTTTTAAATGCTTGCTCACTTGAAATGTCTTCATTTTAGAGTCACTATACAGGGACAAGGACTGATTAATAGGCTTTTGGACATCCGCACTTCTTTATGCTTTGTTTGCTAGTATGAATGCTCAAATCCTAGTGGGCATAATAGCAAAGGATATCACTGATGTTACTGCATGTAAACTTAACTTTCTAAATAATTTATATATGATATTCCATTACTTATCTGTTTAATAGGTATCGTCACAGAAATATTCCTACATAAGAAGGAGTGCAAGAGTATTATTAATCATTGTCGTAGTTTAAGCCCAGCTGGTAACTCAGAACCATGCAGCTTGCTCCCCACCACTTCTTCTTCCCCCCACTCCTGGAGGGATGGGGAGGAGAATCCAAAGAATGTAACTCCCACGGGTTGAGATAAGAACAGTCAAATAACTAAGGTATAACACAAAACCACTACTGCTACCACCAATAATAATAATGATAAGGGCAACAACAAGAGAAGAGAATACAATCACTCACCACCTGCCGACCTATACCCATCCCAACCCCAGCAGCTATCTAGCCCTTCCAGGTAACTGCCCCCGATTTATATAGTGGTCATGATGTGCTGTGGTATGGAATACCTCTTTGGTTAGTTTGGGTCAGGTGCCCTGTCGCTGCTTCCTCCCGGCTTCCCCTCCTCCCTGGCTGAGCATGAGACTCAGAAAGTCCTTGGTTGGAGTAAACATTACTGAGCAGTTCTCAGGCTGAAAGTCAAAAACACAGCACTACACCAGCTACTAAGAAGGAGAAAAATGACTGCTACTGCTGAACCCAGGACAATCATATTTTAGATGCCTTTCTGAACACTGGCTTGAGAAGTTTTGTGAGAAGTTTTGTGAGATACAATCTCACAAACTGTACATAAAGCCAGAAGTACTTGCTTCAAGGAATATAAGGTAGCAGTCACTGGAAGTAATAATATAATGATTTACAATCCAACACATGAGAGTTTACCTTTTTCAGAGATGCTGCCACACTTGAGATCAAGGATAGAAAGTAGCTAGTTTTAAAGTAAACAAGCTACAAGATCTGAAGGGTCCCTGGGGCATGTTAGTTAAGGACTAGCAGTTTGCTTGCAAAATCTCCTTCTCTACCTACTTTGTTAAGATGGCTGACCAGTACATGATCTGCAGGAGCAAAGATTTTTTTTCTTGTTCATTCATGTCTTACAAGAAAAATGATTGAAGATGCACTTTGAAAGTGAAAATTATTTTTCTTAAAGTTACTTAAGCAGAAATTTAAACGAGTGAGATTTTAAAGACACAAATAATCAGAAAAGCAAAAATGAAAGATAATGTCTCTCCACGTCACAGCAGATGAAGGTATTTATTGTAATGACACAAGTCAATGACATATTTATCAGGACGTGATAGCAATAGTACTTGTTAAAGCATACTGTGGAATTAATGTAATTTCTGAAATTCCTGTTGGGATGCCATACCTCACTAATATTAGCATATGTATCAACAACTTCTGCATTAATTCCTTTTCATGTAAAGCCACACAATTTAAAATTTTAAAAGTAGCCAGTTCTCAATGAATCTCAATGAATAATAATGTATGGCTAAAAACACAGAAATAAAATGCATGATTACACTTTTTTGAGGCATGTGTAAACAGTATCTAACATAATAGGGCCCTGTAATACAGTTTGCCTAGCCTCCCCTCATCAGAGCACAAACATATGACAATAGAAAAGGTTACTAATTTTTGGCTGCAGCATCAAAGTTTTTCTCCGTTATCAAGAGGCAATAGTGAGTTTGAAACTACCACCATAAGCAGAAGAAGAAATGCAAGAACTCTTCTAAACACTATGAATTTTAGTTTTTAGTATCTAAAAGTACACACATCTTAATTTTTGTCAGAAATCTGAATTATGCCAGTGAAAGCCCAAATTTTTTTTTTGTTTATTTATGGCAATAAAGACAGACGCAATTCTTGGTCAGCCTGTAATTTATGCCTTAACCTGCAGACAGTTACCAATTTTGAATTCGAAATATTAAGTCAGCAAAGGAAATATATATATTTTCAAGTACATGCAGTTATTTTTACATTTTAACACTTAACTGGTAAATTGCTTCAGTAGCAATCACATTTGCAACTCACGTCTGTCAAAACCAAAGTAGACAGTAGCAAGTCCAAAGCCACAATCAGTGAAGCTCTGTCTTCTGTGGCTGTCCGTATTATCTGCAGAAGCACTGTTCGAATAAATCATCTCACCTTCAACTGAAAAGCTATGTCTGAATTATTCTGGGAAGTTCAGACTGATTCAGAAAGTGACCATTGCTCACTTTGCTATTAGGTTAGTGCAATTTTAGCTTAATTTCTTTTTCCCACCGATTGTTACAATAGCTCAATTAACAGTACACTTCTGAATTTTCAAGAGCAGATAGTACTTTTAAGGTCTGGTTATGCCATCTCTGGCTTTGTCTTAAGATCACATGAAAGTTTCTTGTAATTTGAACGTTTTGCATTGGTTTCTTATTATTGTAACTGTAATAATACACTTTCTATTCATAGAAAAGAAACTGAAACAAACCTGTTCAAAATTTTATCTTTGATTTATGTCTTCTCCAAATACAGGTTTAAACTTCATCTTTTTTCGGATATTTTTTGATTCCTCAAAAGTAAGAAAACCAACAGATTTTTTTTTTCCCCCCACATTTTTTAAGAAAAAAGTGGGAAAACAAGCTCTCAAGGATATGAAGGCACTTTTATGAGCCAGAAATATGCCCTGACAGCAAAGAAGATGGATGGAATGCTGGGATGCATTGCCAGCAAGTGGAGGCAAGTGATGATTCAGCTCTATTCAGGAGTGGTGAGGCCACACCTGAAGTGCTGCTTTCAGGTCTGGGCTGCCCACTGCAAGATAGTTAAGGACCTATTTAGCTTAGCTAAACTAAACCTCCTCCTTGGTAAATATAAAGGAAATTACTGTTTCCCTAAATTGCATGGGTTTTTTGGTTTGTTTTAATTCCATTTTCACTCAGGATATTGTCCATAATTATACAAGTTTCATCTAAGAGAATTTGTATGAAGATCTATGCTTTCTTTCAACTTTCAGAGTACAAGATACCCATAAGGCAAATTTCAGATACACAAATTTCTAAGGGTTTTCTTTTTTGGTCATTCACCTTCAGATGCTGTACATTATACATTATGGAAACAAGAATATCCACATTCATTTTTATCTACAGTAGAAGTTGTATTATCTAGCAGCAAAACATAAAACTGTGTGACAGAATAAGAATGTAATTGTTCGGTTCTTCTAGGTCTTGTTAATCAAAATGGAGTGTTTTTTTCAGCCCAAATATATTGTTATTGTAGCATTAGAGAACATGGGTAATCAAATGTATATATGTATGTAAATATATACAGATATATGAAAACACAAATACACATGCTCCAACAGTTGTGCTTTGTAGAACAGTCTTAGTAATGTGCTAAGATAGAGAGTAGTTACTGAGCCCTGAGCAAAATCTGAAGTAAGAAAAGTAGCAGATTGTTCCATGAGAAAGCTTTTCAGGTATATCTCTCCTGACCTTCAGGCTTAGGCCATTGCTCAAGCATATGATTTAGTTCATCTCCTTTAAAAGTGATTCACAGAAGTCTGAGCCCCAGTCATTGCATATTTCTAAAAGAAGTCTAAAAGAAGTTCCTCTCTGCTGTCTTATTTTAAGGCCAAGCCTAGTTATGCAGACTTATTTTAACTTTGGCAGACATTCAATTTTCACCATTACCTTTAGGGTGGGGAGAAGAGGGAAGGGAAGGAAAGGAGAAGGCACCTAAAATTGTATCTGCTCCACAGAGGCAAAATACATTATACACTCATTTAAATAGAACTGTGATAGTTAGCCTGTGTATGGTACATGACTTGTCTTCCCTAATTGGCATTTCTCAGTTTGACACTAATGTACTCTAACAAGGACAGCCAGAAGTTGTGTAAAAATAAAGAGAGATTTGGCAAAGGGCTGCAGTTGTCAATAAAATCTTATAAGTGACTCAAGGTTACTGTGTCAAATAACACACTTCTGCTAGCGTAGAACTACAAATTGATATGGAGAAAACAAACTTTTCAGAACCTCTTCCTTGCCTGCTTTTAAAGACAGATTCCAGTCAGCATCCAAACTGTTAGGTTTTTTAAAATGTAAACACCGAAGTATCACATTTCCATCATCTATGTAATTTCAGAGAAACAATGCTTCATTCAGAACTTTTAGGCACAGCCTCAAAACATGTTATCTACTCTGCCACTGTAAAAACAAAATGAATGAAACAGATCAAAAATATAGAAAGAGATGCTGAATGCTAGGGGTAAGATAACAGTGATCTCACATTTTATTCTGATTACACAAGAAAGATACAAGTAAAAGACAGAAATTTCAGTAGTGTATTGTTTTAAATTACACAATAATAACAGAGGCTTTAGCTGGAATTTGGCTACAGTTCTTCACATGACAGACTTGGAATAAGATTTAAGACAAAGAAGAAACTGGTTAGTTGAAATAAGCGACAGGTAGAGGAAAGAACAAGAGAAGGTATGAGCTGAAAATAAAACCCTTAGCATAGAATAACACAGACAACTTGTGTATAAACTGAAGAAAACATCTCTGTCTTGTTATATAGATTATATATTACATGAAAGTCAAAATTACTTATAAGGATACTGACTCGATAAAACAACCGTCATTAAAACCATTTCTCATAGTTATTCTGTTCACTATGGCCCTATGGAAAGCTGGGACCTTGAGAATCATCAGATATATCATCATATATTATCAATTCAATCATATTTTGGCCTACTTTGGTATAAGCAGGTGTATATATATGTGATCCTGATATACATGCGATATTTAATCCTTATAGGTGAACCATGAACAGATTCACAGTCTTAAAAGGCCTAAATGAATGACTTGGAGGAAGGAGGGGGATATGACACCAACATGCTATTGATAAATTCTATGCATCTATTGACAGCTTGGAACACTGCAAAAAATCTGTCCGTATCTGCGACCTGGTGTAGTTAGAAGCTGTATTTGTACCAATTTTGCAACCTAGTAAGAAACCCAGCAGTTAAAGCAAAGCTGGTTTTGAAATACAAAAATCATTTGTAAAGAGATACTTAAAACAGCCCCCTGAGCTGTTGTGGTTTTCACCCTGATAAAATGTTATTTCTAATTACAGAAAGAAAAAAATAATAAAACCAGCCTGCTTTATCTTGAAAGGAAGAAATAAAACCCAAAGCGAACAGTTAAAAATGGCCATCTAAATTCATTTATTATTATCATTTTAGATAATGCTTAGAGAAATATTTATCCATTAAAAAAGAGAAACCAAAACAGTTTGGTAAATTAAAAGCAACTTTAAACCTACATTCTATTTGTCCTATCCAGCCCCCTTTACCAAATACCCAACACAAATCATTACTCTGATATTTACACTGATATTGAGTCAGTTGCTGAGGTGAGCAGCTCTAGAGAGGGCACGTTCAACACCTGAGCGGGGGGAAGCCCAGCGTCCAGGAGCCTCAAGTAAGGGCAGCGAGAGCCTCCGAAACAACCTCCAGTCCTCAACAGGCCTTACCCGGCACCGGCAGCTCAGCTGACGCGAGCAGCTGACTAACGGGGGGCGGTGACAGGAGGGGCGGCGGCAGTTTTAAACCGGGCACCAGCGGCTGTTACCCGTCCATTGCTGAGATGAGCAGCTCCAGATGGGACGTCTTCAGCAGCTGCATGGAAGGAAGCTTGGAGTCCAGGAGCCTCAATTCAGAGCGGCGAGAGTCACCGAGGGAGCCCGAAATCCTCAACACGACTTGAACAGGAACCGGCAGCTCCGCCGAAGCGAGCAGCTGACTCACAGGGGGCAGAGCTGGGAGCGATGGTACCAGCCCTGACTGGTTAAAACCTCCCCTCAAGGAACGCGGCGAGGCGTTTTGTGCTGGCAGGCGAGCAGGGCCCGGTCTGGGAGCTCTGCTCTGTCCGCCCCGGCGGTGGTCAGTGCAGGCACCCAGACAGAGCCATGAGAGGGGAGGATGCGGTGCGGAGCTCGGGGTGCAGA
>JANRGW010027659.1:0-18818 GCA_024733675.1 Psilopsiagon aymara | reverse complement strand
GGGGGGGGGGGGGGGGGGGGGGGGGGGGGGGTGTGAGAGGTTGTATTCTCCTCCCTTGTTATTTCCCTCATCATTATTATTGTTGGTGGTAGCAGCAGTGGTTTGTGCTATACCTCAGTTACTGGACTGTTCTTATCTCAATCCGTGGGAGTTCCATTCTTTTGACACTCCTCCCCATCTCTCCGGGAGTGGGGGAGGAAGAAGGAGGGGGAATGATAGAGAGGCTGCGTGGCTGACTAAGTTTAACCATGTCACAAATATAAATAATTAATAAGACAAGCATGTCTTTCTTATCATAGGTTGTCTGTTATCAACAGACTCACAGCTCACCTTTGCTGCTGCAGTAACTTTGCTTACAGCATCCACTCAAGTATCAGTCCTTCTTTTAGCTTTTGCAAGGGAAAAGATTAAACCATCTTGGATGTTGTACATGGTAAGATAAAGAGGCATGTATGTCTGAGAAGACAAGGTCAATTATCTCTGTGTGGTTTTTATGTTAGTGGTATAACAAATTGTTAAAAATTTAGGGCCTGATCATGTAATTATGTTGTGTGCAAAAATCACATGGACATCAAAGTGAATTAGCTCAGCACAGATAGGGACTGCAAGATCAGGCATCAAGCAAAATGTTTAATGTTTCAAGTATATCATTCTTCACAATGGTGCACTGTCAAATTAAATGAAGCAGATTAATGTGCAAAAAAAAAAAAAAAAAAAAATCAACCAATTCCATTTCCATCCCACCCATATATATATATGTATGTACTGAAGATTCCATGTCAGAATGCCCTGAGAAATAAAACTAGATCGGTAAAATTTTGCCTAGGGTGTTGCAATAGACACCTCAAAATACATGTTCAGTAGATAAGTATCCACGACATTCTTCATCACAGCTGCAACTGAATTATTCATTAGAGATAACACCCAATGAATTTATCATAATATTATTAATATGGTAGGAATAATCACCTGTGGCTAATTGCACTAGTTTATGTTCTCCACTATATAGCCAAAACTTTATGTAACAGAAACATATTACCCATTTTCAAACTGGCTAATAATCATAATAATGATGATATAATAATAAACATCATCATCATCATAGAATCATAGAATTACTTAGGTTGGAAAAGATCTTTAAGATCATTGAGTCCAACCATTAACCTAGCACTGCTAAGTCCACCACTAATACTTTTGTCTAATTAATCTATTAATCACTGCCCTGACTTCAAGAGAGCAGACTTTGGCCTTTTCAGGAATCTGCTCAGGAAGGTTCCATGGGATAAACTTTTAGAGGGCAGTGGGGCCCAAGACTATTGGTTGATATTCCAGGATCACTTGCTCCCAGCTCAGAAGAGTTGCATCCTGACAAGAAGGACATGTGCAAGAAGGCTAGGAGGCCTCCATGGGTGAATAAGGAGCTGCTGAGAAAACTCAGCCAGGTTGAACAGAGCCTTGGGCAATGTGGTATAGTGTGAGGAGTGGCAGGCTGTTGGCAGGGGGTTTGGAACTAGGTGAACTTGAAATCCTTTCCAACCCAAACCATTCTATGAGTCTATAATCCTATAAGAATATGGTAAGGATTTTCCAAATTACAGCTAAAATTCTCACCGAGCTTTACAATACTTTCTGGTCAAATCTGAAAATAAAGTCTCATTCTGTCTGAGTCCATGAAAATATCATTCTTCATGAGTATAAGGAGAGTAAAAAGTAGTTTTAAGTCATATCAACTGCTATTATATTGTAATAAAAAATCATGGTAAGATGCCACTATCAAAGACATAATTGAAAACCATACAGAGGGGCTCAATAAAACTGAAAGTGCAATTCTGGTGTCAACTGTTTGTACAAAAGGAAGTAGAATCCTTCATCAACAACAGAGCTGAGGAATCTGTCAGTCACACACAGGAATCCTGATTCTCTCTGTTACTCCTGTGATACTAGAAGAAATGGGTTTGGAAAATGGAGATGGCTTACTCCTAAAACACATTGCCATAATAACCCTAAAGTGTTCTCAGACCATCATAGTCTTTGACCAATGATCCTGTCAGTGGAACAGCAATACTTACCAGGGTTCTAAGATGAGGAAGGAATTCAGCTTCATATTTGGCTAAGCCCGGGTTCACTAACTTTTTCCCTGGTTTTGAAGCTCAGTGGCTTGGTTCCTCTGTCATAGCAGATCGCACAAAATTGTGTGCTCTTCAATGCTGCCTCCATAATGCTTTCCATTATACACTTCAGACAGAGCACAGCAGAATGCCCTTATTTTTGTCTTCAAGCTTTTTGCAAATTTTCTGATTCCCAGTCTTCTCCTTCAACATGGAATTATTTCCTTCCTGATTCCCTTAAAGACCTTCATGTGCACATATTCCTGGCTTAAAGGTCCTGGCTATGAAGATCGCTCACATGATATTTGACTGTAATCTTCTGTATACAAATACCCTGAGAGAGAACAGAGGGAGGACACCAAAGTCTGCTTTCCCAATATCCACCATTCCATCTGGGACGCATAAAATTCCTAAGCTGTATGTTTTGTTGCCTTTCAATCTTCCTAGCTGTAGCTGCACTACTGAATAAACAAGCACTTCACTGCCAGAAAACCCAGCCAAAAGTAACTGTCCCATATACTCTTGGTGGAGCTTGGACCAAAGAGTGGCCTGAGAACTATAACATTGCATTCTATAACATATGACCATTTCTGCAGCTTTCAAAGGATATATTTTTCCTTTCTCAAATCATCTCAAACTAAGATGTAGATGCCTAAAACATATCTGTTCTCAGAAACTCAGTACCCTTAGGTTAGGTTATATTACTCTACCATGTATTATGGCTAAACAATTGCTAACCCCCCAAAAAAATACTTCCCAAGTTGTCTACGGGAAAATAATACTTTTTTATAAACAGTCTTTTTTTTTTTGTTTCCTATTCTGTCATATTAGAGTGGCTGCACAACACAATCTCACTGCAGAGCTGTGCTGGAGGCAGCTTGATTCCTGAACTGACTGAAACTTGCCTCCAGCTAACTCCTGCAGCTCCTGCCCTTTCTTCTCACAGGAACCATCCTTGTTCAGTTGGGCAGGCAGTGTTTTCTCTTTTTTGTTCAGGTTTTGCACCCAGAAGACAAGAATGAAAGGGAGAAAGTAACGTTTGCTGACTCCATTTCTGCCTCCAACCCATCCCAGACCCCATCATTTTTATTTTAACAGCACATCCCTGCTTCTGATCTGGGCAATGGAAAGAGATGCTAGATCCTACTTATTCCTCTGGAGGCTTCTGCACCACAACTGCATGTACAGAAAAATAATTCTACACTATGAGAGGAGTCAAGTCCAGAGGACCAAAAAGGTGTTCACTTCTTCCAGCTTCTCTAAGTTCTCAAAATACATAGCCAACCTCCACCTCCCACATCCTCTTTCTCCTTCCAACATGACAGTTCATTTTTCCAGTACACATTCAGGAAAGCACATTCAGGTCTGAGTCCTGCTTACACCAGAGACACAGTTACTGCTCCTACGGTCCTGCTCTGTAGACTTTTGAGAACAGATATGAACTCACGCTGTCTGGGCTCCAAGACAGCTGCTGCTGCTACTGTCTTTTTTAAGAGCAGAATGTATTTGCTTGGCTTCAGCTCTGGACTAGCCACATCCTCAAAGCTTACGGTCACGTTGGAGCAAAAGCAGAGCTTGTTCCCACAGACCTGCAAAAGTTACTCTGGAAATATTCTTCAGATCTATTCATTCTCCCATGCTCTGTTTTTCTCAGTCTGTGCTTGTTTTTCTCCTGACAGTTTCATAACGTTTGAGTGGGAAACCTCCAAAGTCCTGAGACCCTGATTCCAGCTCCAGAACAGGGGAAAGGTCAGGGAAATAACATCTGCTTCTCGAAGCAGCAGGAGGCAAGTAGGCCAGCATATTTGTTCCCTTCCCCTCTAGATGCAATTTCAGCCTGTTCACCACAAAGTCTCACCAGATGGAGGCAGTGGAATTTTGTAGCTGAGGAAGTCTGCATTAGTCAACACAAAATAAGCGTCCTTATAACCTAGCCCCAAGGTGGTCATTCAAATACCAAGCTAATACCACTTTAGATGTTTTATGGTTGGCGATTTCACTGTTCATGAAAACACTTAGAGGAAAGGTCATATTGTGAAGTTGTGAGTGACGTTTCTTTCTCTTGACAAAGAGTCTGACTTCCCATAATTTAGACACATTGAGGTAGGTGAATTGGGAAGTGCATTTACACCTCTGTTCAGTGAGTTATAGTTAGGCAGCAAATTATGCCATGCACTATGGAGGTGACTGGTCCTGTACCACACACAGCTAGTAGACAGTTTGCAGAGCAAAATATTTCATTTTATTGGAAAAGACTTCTGAATAACAAATACACTCATGGAATCCGGAATCAGATCTTAATTTGCAAACAAGGCAAAAAAAGCTACATTTGCTGGATAGTTTATTTTCAATAAATAATTCAGCCTCTTCCAATAGAAAGTGCAGCATTATAAAACAGATAATTTACACTTTGCACAAATGTTTCCCAGTGAAGTATTTGTTCACTGGCAGAAGTCATCTCCACTGAATTCTGGAGGGTAGCATAAGTTTCAATAGTTTGCATTTCCTGCAAAACATTAGCTGCAAAAGCTCTCCTGTTCTTCAAGCACAGGCTGGTACATAACATAATGAGAGCTTCAAGCATTCCCTTCTCTCAAAGCTGTAATTTATGTCAATAGATAGGAGGGAATTAGTGCAAAGCATGAATTATCCTTTCACTACATTAGTGCTTTCCAAAATGCATACTGCAAACATCCTAGTACATACCTCAGCAATAGGAAGTCTTTAACACTATATTGATCAACAAGTGAAAAAAGAATCCTTAAAGCATAACAACATAAAACCAATCTGTTAAAATATCCACAAGAGAACACAAGATTTGTGCACATATGCTTACTCTTTCCAACATCTATTTTCCTTTGCCCTTAAAGAAATTCAAATTAATTATAAAATTGAGGACATTCCTAATAGGATTTTTACTGAAATATTACAAGGTTTAATTTGTGTGAAAGTACTGACAAGTTTATTCATTTTGTAGGAGTGTGGAATTTGCCTCACGTAACACTCAGGACTTATCTACTGCTTTGATAGAAATGTTATTTGGTAATTATCTGCTCTTCCCTCAGGGACAAAGTAATTAATTCTGTTCTGCAGTTCACAGCATATTCTGGTTTTACACACATATGAAGGATGAATTTTGGAAGATTACAATCAATAGTTACTTTATTGACAACCAATAACTCATCATCCTGTCAGCTCTATCATGACTTTTAAAGAATACTCAGGAACACACAAGTCAAACTTCACTTCTTGACCTTTTTGTTTGCATTTTGGAGGGGGGAGAATAAATCTAAAGGAAAATAAATACCTAAAATGAGCTTCCATCAAAGACTTAGATGACATTTTTACATAAGCAAAGAAAATAACATGCAAAAATTTATATTTTGATATAAATCACAAGTAGAGTAAAACCCATGTTTTCCCTATTTTTTATCCTTTATTCATTTCCTTTACAGTAGAGAATAATTTAAAGTTCACATTAAATACAGGTTTGAAGAATAAATTTTAGGCATAGGTGAGGAGCTGAACCTCTCCCTAAGGCATAGTTTAACGTGAATTTTTTGTCCATTACACAGAAACACTGTGTCTGGAGTTAAGACATTCATCATAGCCTACCCTAAATCAGTGTGGTGTGTTTTCTACTTGCAAAGAATATGTACAGAAGACACAGAGAAAAAACACATGCCAGCTGGTAGAAACCAAAGTACAGAAGTTCTGGAAATGCTGTCTTTGTGAAAGGAAGACAAAAATGTTCCTATCAGTATTTTGGACCCAAATATTACTCAGTAGAAGTCACTGCTTTCAAGAGGAACGGTTGCAGTAATCAGTTTTGCAGACGTTTTTGTCTGCAAGAAGGGAAGTCCTAGTTATGGAGGGCTATGGGAGAAAGGACTCACCTCCAGGGATTCTCATATCAGATCTGCCTTGTTCTCCATCCCATGTACCATGGCCTGGAAAGATATTTTGGCTGAAGTGCGATTTCCTCCAAAGATTTGTCATGAGAAACAATCTCCTTGTACAGATGCAAAAATATAGCATGGACTCACATTTTTTTTCAGTCTAGCCTCTCTCGGCAGGCCCAATAAAAAGTTCATTACCAAAAAGTGCTCCTGTATAACTTAGTCTCCCCTCTAGGGAAAGCTGCTTCTTCTCCTGCATATGTACTTTCTAATACAGACATGGGATTGTGGTTTCCCACTTGAAAAATAAAGATAATAGCATTTCCTACCCATCAGAAAAGTTATGTCAATAAATGCATTTAAGATGTCAAAGGATGGAGCTATAGAAACACAAGTACCAATACTGTAGCTAGGAACTAGGAACTTAATGTTCTTCAATTTTCACTGCCCAAAAATGCAGTCAGCTCTGAAACAAATGAAATTCTCATTTATTCCATCAGCAACTAAGGGACTTGGCACCAGCCACTTAATTGGTGCTGGCCTTAGGTTTAAAAAAGCTCTTGGATGTAATTTGCCAATAAGCCAACAATTAGATGTTTTACAGGAAACTATTCCATTGACAAAAATTAAGTTTAGGAAGAAGGAGTTGGAGGACTGGAACTGGCTGCTCTTCACAACAGTGCTGGTAATAAATCTAGATAATAAAAGGGAATTAAATACTGAAGCCAGAAAAGTGAAATCACTAAAAATAAAGCTAGAGACAAATTACATTCATCTCCCAGATCTCATTCGAATATCTGACTGGAAAAATTTCCTGCCATGATAGATGCAGCATCCCAAGAGACCCACATCTACTTTCACCCATGCAACTCTGCCAATCAAGAAGACAAATAATGAGTGATGTTCCTTTCCTCATTATATGTGCTTCAGTTTGTGGCCATGATAAAACACTCAAAGTGGGTAGGAAAACAGTAGTTATGTCCAACAAAGATGCCCCTCTAGGATTCATTCCAGACTCAGAGCCACATTTGGCAAAATACCCCAAACATGCCGTCAAATGTACGAAAAACCCTTCCAAGCCCAGACCACAGAACGCCTCTGCTTTTAAGCACAAGGCATAACTTGGCTCTAGTAGTGCAAACACCCACTCTTGCCTCAGACAGCCAGGGAAGTAGGACATGAGTAGTACTTGCAGTCATCATACAGTCAATAGCACTTTTTGGCAAAACAACCCTGGTCCTTTCATCACAGCTGGGAAATAAACTTTGTGCTGATCAACAGGAAAAACAGTGGGGGTATCCAGCAGCCTCTACACTTTGCTTCCCTTGTCTTCTGCATGAGATATCGCACCCAAAGCTGAAACATGTAACTTGCAGAAAGACTGCAGCATGAAGGTACACACAAGTCTTCCTCTTCCTACTTTGTCCCTCTTTCTCCTGCATACGTGGAACCCCCTCAAGCACCAGCTCTCCAGCAGCATTCTAGCACATGCATTGTCCAGGGTGCATATGGATGAACCTTGTTGTGTACTAGACCTTGCTATGCTGGAAACACCCCAGTTAGCACCATGAGATCCGCATGAAGTAAGAGCCTTTGGTTCACAGAATTGGTTCCATGGGATTAATGCAACACTGCACTCAGCCTCATTAACATGCTCTTCCTCACCTCCAAGAAGCAGGGGCTAATTACTGTGGATGCAATACTGGCTGATAAAGTCATAGTGTCTTGCTGTTCTGCTGCTATTTTAGTCAATACCAGTCTGAGATTATCCATAGTACACTATATTGGATACAGTGAATAAAACGAGAAACAATGAGGTGAAAAAAGTTCCTTTGCCTTTTTTCATACTTCAGCAAAGGTTTGGGTCATACTTGATTTCAATACAGGGTGAAGTCTGGGGGTCAAGTTTTACTGGGGACAACTCAGCTTTTCCTATCCTAACTGCCCAAGCCATACTCTTCATGATTAATTCTCTCATCAGTGCTTCAAGGTCTTCAGGGATTTTGGCAAAGATGACTACATTATCAGCTGATCTAATGTGGCTTAGGTGCTCCCATTTATCATGATGCCCTTTCTCTCCCTATTCAAGGATTTTATCAACTTTTCGAAGCAGAGGAGAATTGTTCCAGTGTGACAATATCTTCTTGTCTAGTTCTATTCTTCCAGTTGATCTCTTCACTTTTCTTGTCAATGCTTAAATGTCACCGCAACACATTATTCACATACTCTGGGATTCTGAGAAATCCTTCTTCTCCAGTGTTTCTCATGCTGACTGTGCCCAGGTTTTTTTGTATATACACCATTTCCGTGACACACCTCATTAGGGGTGTGCACCTGCTCCTGTTGAAGCTAGTGGCAAAATTCCTACTTACTTCAGTAAAAGCAGGTCTAGAACCAGCAGTATGCCAAATGATAAATTAACTTGCAGACAAAACCCAAAGAGGTAGGAAACTTTCCAGGATTCTAATTTGCCATTTCAACAAAGGAAGATTTTTCTTATTGAAGCTATTAGAAACCTTTCTGTAGGTAATCAATAGCTCCTTTGTTTATCCACTGCTGAAGACCTGAATGAAAACATTAATAAATAAAATAAATCAAAGTCCAGTAGCTTTTTCATAGAGTGAACTTTACTAATGTAGACCCCATTAACAGTGTTGACTACGACTGTTTATGACGTAAAGGAATGTCTGCTATTTGAGATGAATGAAAGCACACCGAATGGCCAATACTGTATACACTTTAAGTAATGTCTCTGCAGTAAATTGTATTTCATCAATGCAGAATTGAGTTAATGCAGAATTTCATCAATGCAGGTTTTGAGTTAATCACCTGATGCAAGAGAAAACAGAAGAGAAAATTTGTAAAACAAAATGAGGGAAAATAGAACATTATATTTTGGCCTCTGTGGCAATTATCGAAGAGAGTGTGCATTTTTTTTCTTCTAATAGTTTGCAGACACAGAATGAAAAATATGGGTTGATATATTTTTAACATTGTTCTACCATGGCTACTATTTCGACATTGTGAAGACGCTTTCTCTGTAAGACTTAGAATGAGATCTTAGCATGCAGTGGTTGAAAATAAAAGACAAACTTCATCTGCCTTTACAGTCAAAATCAGTGTCTCATTTCTGTAACATAAGGTGTCTTTCCCCAAGCATTCAAATGAATCAGGACATATTTAAAGTTGGTTTATAAAACATGACACCAGAAAATCCATCTTCTTTCCAAACTGGAGTTATTACTCTAAGTTGAAATCTTAAGGAAATCAACATCTGGTTAAAATTTTCTGAAAATTTAAAATTTTTTGCACTAGTTCTTGCTTGACCCATGACTGGCTATATTGTCAGTTTCAAATTCCAAACCAAATTGCTACTTTCACTGGCTGAAGAACTGTAACACAGATTAATGTTCACTGAGCTATAGTTTGAGACAAAATGAATCTCTCTCATGATGTAAACCAAATTTGTCTTAGCATCTAGAAATTGTTCCATTAATGAATTTCTTCCCTATGCTTTCATCAGAAGTAACAAACCCAGTCTCACAATCTTTAATCAAATACTCATGGAGCTCATTAAAGAAACTGAAGTTTCTTTGAGGGCACTATAGATTCAAGTTCTTTATATCACTGCTATTGTGATGAGTTTTACACATCAGCTTATAGCTCCTCTGCATGTGTGTGGCCATGTTTTTCAGAGCATACCATACACAGGCAACAACAGTGGAGGTAAAAGAGAAAGAAACTCCGCCTGGTGTTCAGCAAATATCAGATAAGGCAGCATCATTTTACTCCTTGTCACTGTTGCACAACTCCCAGGTTTCCCTCCACCAAGGAACCTTTTTCTCCATCCCTTTTGTGCTGACAAGAGTCTCCTGGGAGGTCAGTTGCCATGACTGCATGACACATCCCTTTCTATTTGGCATCACGCTTCACAGTTTTTATTAGGGAGTGATTCAGATATCAATTTCACTTGGTAAGAAAGTCTGAATCTTAACCTTAGTGATTTTAAAGGTAATTGCCATGGAGAACACGACATCCTCTGCTAGTCATACCTTTCATTAATGAAGGAAGAATGCAGGTTTTCAGAAGACACAGCTCATCTTCCCTATTTTGGTTTCCATAATAAATGTCATAAAATCATGTCACTGAAATCTCCTTCCCTTTACTAACAAATACCTGTGGGACATTAAAATGGTAAACATGAAAGTATCATGAATTGCCTCTATAATGCTCTTCACTGTAAGATTACGTTCCATATGAGGTTATTGCACTTGGACTATCAGCTACACTGATCTTCCAAAGTAATGCAGTCAATTTTACTGTGCACTTCACACACAATACACTGATTCCCTGGCTCCTGAGGACAGACTAATTGAGAGGGTGTGCTGTATTACTGAACACGATTTGCCTAAAAAGATTACCATCTAGCTCATTAATTTTACATTACCATACCATGCTTCTATTGACATTATCACAATGCTTTCTACAACTACTTACTGCAATCACAAAAATGCAGAGATCACATAGCCATTAAGGCGATGAAAAGATTTTTAGACATGTCATTATTTATTTATGTTATAGCACTGCCTCCTGGTCTTGCTCAATATCAGGACCCATTGTGCTAACCAAGAAAATGTGTTCCCTTTCCCAAAAAAATTAGAGTCTGTTTACTCCTAGAAGCAACAACTAGCATGACACAAAAAATAGGAAGAAGGAAGAAGTGGTAGTTACGACTTACATTCAAAAAACACCAAATATTTACACAACTGGAGAACTTATGTGCATTTTATAAATGCACACTATAGGATAGTTACAGGAAAAGTTGATACACAACAGGAGTGAGCAACAACAGGGTAGAAGTGATTGATATGGAGACAACTAAGAGAAGACTGGACTGGTGAAATTTTTCATCCCAAAGGGACAGCCTGGAGGGTATTTGAGGGAAAAGAATTAAAATGGAACAGATAGAAGCTGATCTCTTCAGTGAAACCAATTCTTCAGGGTTAGAGTAATTAGATATAATATTTTTGACTGAAAATGGTAATAATGCAAAAATTTGTGAAGTGTCTTAGACAGGAATTAGATTAACTGAGTATGAGACAGCATGTAGGTGAACATCAGTATTCTGAGGGGCACTCTAGGAGAAGCCAAGAAGGAGATTCTATCAGCAAAGGTTTAAAGGAGTCAGAAAGTATCCAGGTCCCTTCTGTTCAAAAGCCAGTACTGTCCTGGTCTAAAGGAAGCATTTCCATTTTAGAGAAACTTCTGAAATTCTGAGAAAAATGGCCTTTCATTTTAGAATGAAATGGCAAGTAGAAAGTAGAGATTTCATTTGAAAATTAATTACAGTAAGAGTCTGCCTGGAAGACTCAAAGTATTTTGTTGTGAAAAGTTGACATGAAATTCTTCAGTACAACCATATGTGCTCGGTACCATTCAGAACACTTATGACACTGTCTGGAAAAAGTACAAGCTGTGAGATACCTGTAGTGCTCCTTTGACTGCAGGAAGTCAGGAGTGATGCAGTTTACAATTGAATTCAGAAAATTGTCCCCTGCTCACCCCAGCAATGAGTTTGAGGCTGTGAGATTGTCAGCTCAGAAGAGGACATCTGAGGCTGCCAGACACAATGTTGCAGGGCCAGGAGCTAAACAACAGATATGAAGTCCCCAGGGCTTCCAGGTTCCTTGCTGTAGAGGCACAAGACTAAAGCAACAAGATTCACCTTTCCCCCGCTCATCACAGTAATTCAGCACAGTGTGCTAGAACCTCCCTGTTGCTCCCAGTTTCATCTTTTCCCTTTGTCTACATCAAAGGTCCAATGGGTAGCGTAATGGTTTTTGGCTGCTGACTGTCAGTGTGGCATGTGAGAAAAAAACTGATAATGGTGGTGCTCCTGGGTCTCCTGGGATCCCTGTTCCGCATTAGGAACCACTGCAGACTGAATAATCTCAGCTGAAAAGGAAGATGAGCCTAAAGACTTCAGATTCCACCTGCAAAAACGATCCAAAGCTCCTATGGTTCATGCATGTATGGCAGGGAGTCTGCAGACTAGCAGGAAATCTAGCCCCAGGGTACTAGTGTGACACAGTTTCTCAAAATGGCAGATCCTATATAACACAGTTGCTTTGAAGCCCCTAGCAGTCCATAAAATGAGCTGGCAAGAATTCAGGCATGTTGTTATCAGAAACCCACCTGTGTTTCTCTTGTAGTTCATCAAAAACAACGTATTTCCAGAAGAGAATCTGGATTTCATAATAGAAACACGGTTGGAAATACCCAATACACTCAAACAGGAAGGTCAAGCAGTGAAGATAAGGAAAAATTAGACCACTTAATCAGCTTCTCCCACTGCCTAGACATAAGCAATAAAAACACAGTGAAATAACCTGTAAAGATCCAACACCAAAGAAATACATATATTTAAAACTACTGTTTATCCTTATAGCTTCTTATACTTAGAAAAAAACCCAATAGCTTCATAGTTTGACCATAAATTCTTCCTGCAGTACAATCTGGGGCATTACACAGAATTAGCTTACCGCAGTATCTGGTACTGGGTTTTATTTTCCCCTCGATAGTGATGTCTTTACTCAGAAGACATGCAGATGTGGTGATGCGCCTAAGACATTTGTCCCTCTGTCTCACAGACATGGTTTCAATTAAGTTTAATTACAGCCCCTGTAGTTTCAGACCAAAGTCTGCTTCACACCATGTGTAGCTTCTATTGCAGGACAGCTCAAATCTGAAAAAGCTTTGCAGCAAGAACAGACAAACTGCTGACAATCCATTAGTATTGTTTGTAGTGATGATAGGTCAGATTCAAAGTATTTTTTTTATATTATTTGGGGCTTATTCAGGGTTCCACTGCTGCAACATGTAAGCAAGGAAAAAGACAGAGTGCGTAAAAGATGAAAGCAGCTCTCCTGAGGCAGATTTTTATCTTGAATCTCAATGTCTCTGATGCCTTTTTTGAAACCTCAGCTCCTGCTGTCAGTTGATTACAAAGATGAGATTCCTTTTTTCTTAAAAATAAAAAAAAAATAATAAAAAAATTATCACTGACAATTACAGAGAAAAGTCATGAAAACATGACTGAAGTGTTCCTGCAGGGCTCCAAGGAGACAAGGGAAAAGTGTCAAGCAGTTATTTCTCTGACAACCTTATTCTAAGCAAAACTCAAGGTTTTGGAAGGACTTTGGACCGTAAATGGGCACCTACAAGGAATGAAGTAGAGTATAAATCTCATGTCTGAAAGTCTAAGAGTAGGTAGAGTCACTATATAAGTGCTAAAAACAGAGGTTTTGCCATAGATGATGGTACAATCACTGCACATTCATGCACCTCAGCCTGCTCCAAGCTAAACTTTTGCACAGCAACCAGCTTGAGGCAGGGCTTGGTACTCGGTACCAATCTCACCCTAGACCTTTGTTATTCAAAACCCAGTTTCTGCTGAGATGGATTATGGGGATGTTGCTCTCTATCTCTCTGCTCAAAATTAGAAAAGAGTATGCAAAAATCTGTGAAGTAAATGCAAATCCACCTTCTGAATAGGCCAGCCACATGGCACAGTATTAGGAGCTCTATTTCCAGTCATTTTTCAATTTGTTGACACTATGCACAAGATCCATATACAGCCATCCTTAGAATCCAAGAACAAACTGGAAAGGAAAAACAAGCAGCATTTTCTCCCAGCAGCAACTGAAGCCACATGGCAATCTTGGCTGCCATGCAGAAAACATTCATTAGCCTATTTAACCAAAATTAACTATGAAAATGTACTCAGAGTTTTCTTCTCTCAAATTGATAAGGTGTCTTTTAACATGTTTTCTAGCCAATTTAAAGCAATTTTTCCTGCAAATGGTATCATTATTATCATTATGCTGGGAAAGGTTAGGTCATGATTTCTGTCAGAGTTCTCAAAATCACATTTCACTTGCTAAAATATAAAAAAAAAACCCCAAAATAGCTCATATGTTAGATTCACTAAGGTGCAGTAAATTAACATCAAGAAATAAAGCAAAGAGCTTCCTATTGGACAGAAGAAAAACAGTAAACTGTAGTTACAGTCACACACCCCCCCCAAATTCCTTTCTTCTCAGACAAATTGAGTCAATATCCCAACTTCAGTAGCAAATATTTCAAATGACCTGACTTGACCATGTCTCACGCCATGGTCCTGGCTCCAGGAAAATAAAAACAAAGCTTTAAATTGCAATCCTGAGTTTAAGCCACCAAATAAAGTACCTCTATGCCAGACTTTGCACATTTCCCCTCCATCTCTATAATGTGATGAACCAATTCAACTCTCTTTGAGAGCTGAAATCTATACTTAACTCGGCATTTACCACTGTGCGAACACTTCATTTGTAAATATATATATACATATATATATATTTGAACGAGGCCTTGGTTGGAAAAAAAAAAAAACAAACTTTTGAAATTGTTTTACACCCCACCTGAAGACAGTGACGTTTTCTTCCATTGGTAGAATTAGGGTTTTATTCTTTCCTCTTTAGTAACTCCTTATTTCTCATAAGAGAACTCAAAATCACCTATACTGGGCATGATCACTGCTAGCTTGTAGGTATAGCTCTTCTGCTAGTTTTTGTGCTGCAAGAGATCCATGCGAACCTTCTCTATGCCTTTCATGATTTTATACACATTGGTCACAGACCATTGCGGGTGGCTTCACTCCACTTCAAAAAGTTATTTATATTGGGTACTTAGTGAAACCTTAAATGGGTCAGCTGAAATTGCCCATACTATTGAAGATGCAGATAAAAAATGCATTTATTCAGTAGTGGAACATTTTCCCGTTTGCTTTCTATCATTTTCCTAGCATTTCTTAATATTTGATCTATTTTTTGACTACTAATGAACACTGACCTGATGTTTTCCTGGAACTGTCTGTTACAACCAAGCAATTTAATTCCTAAATTTCTCATCAGCTCAGAGTGCATAATCTTATAGGTGAAGTTAAAATTTTTCTTGTGCACATCGCTTTACATCAACTATATTGGATCCATGTGCCATTTTACTGTCAAATCATTCAGTTTCATAAAGTCCTCCTACAATACTTTATCCATGTTGGCTGTCATTTCTACTACCCTGAATAACAGCCCCATTAGCAAGGTTTATCACCGCACTCTTTACTTCCTCAATAACTGCTTATTGTTTAATCTCTACTGCTTGCAGTTTCAAGTTTAAGGGGCATGAGTTGTGTATGATTACAACACAGTACATCAGGAAGGAAAGATTTAGAAGAATTATTGCACAATATTTCTACCCCTTTTACCACCTTTTCCTTTTCCCCATCTGTCCTAAGTTCTCCCTGTTTGCAATACTCTGCAGAGAAAAATTATTTCACCCAAGGAAATTGCACTGATGGCTGTTCTCTGAAAAGAACATTTGGATAATTAAAAGGTGACTTCTCTTTAGTTCTGGAGCCTGTTCTAATTGAGCTAGAACTTGGCGGGGGGAGAGCTCTGAAAAAAGAAGTCTGCATGAACATGCAGACAGAATCATAATTTTATTCATTTAGGTTGATGTTCTGACAGAATCAACTGCAGGTTTTTTTTTACTGTCTGGTGGGCTGACAAGAACTCTCTCTAAGGCCAGAACAAAGGATCCTCTAGAGATCTGGCAGTACATAGGATTTATGTAGCAGCAGACCATCATCCTATTCAGAAGCATTTAGCCAGAGTACTTTGCCTTGCCTCTACATCCAATTTCCATCAGTCAGAAATGTCAAGGGACCAGGAGGACTTAAGGGCAGAGAGCAAACTTTCATTTGGTGTAGGTTTATTCATACACAACATGAAGTATGAGCATGCACTTAAAAAGGCAGGAAAAAAATATAAAAAGTTGTCTGCAAATCTGACTGGCAACAGATTGTTGAAAGAAGTCTCTTACAACTCTAGAAAATACAATCTTCACAACTCCCATTTTCCTAGGTCCAATAACAGTAAAATGTTTATCTTATATTTTGACCCCCAAAGTCCTCTCTCTGAGTACTGGACTTCGACTAAACTTTACCCAGACAGAAAACTTGTGAAACCCACAGCCCAGGCAGTTCATAACTTGGAACTCATTTTAGCATTTATTACAGTTTAAAGAAAACTCTGTCTGTCCATACTTAATATGCAAAGCTATTTTTTTAAAGTAAAGTCTGTGTACTCATACGTATCCATGTACTCATACGTATCTAATGACTCCAAAGTTTTCTAGAGAAAATATATATAAAAATATAAAAATAAATTTATATATTAAAAAGGTAGTTTATATCTTACTGTAGTTTATGAACAACTTATGTCACTTACATTTACTAAGAACAAGCACCTTCACCTCATAAATGCTCACCAATTCACCTAACTGGATGACAGTTATTTATATTATCAAAATTGAGAGAACATCACAGGAATTTCAGGTGGCTGCGCAGTTTGCCAGCAGCTATTCATATGGTGAATCTTGTGCTTTCTATGAGAAGCCTTGTGAGCATTTACTTTAGCTTACGTATTTTCACTGGAAACAAAGGTTCTGAGTATCAGAGCTGAAAGCCTGAAATTTTCATTCATAGGAAGTTTTTGCAGTCAATGTTGAGCCTGAAAACGATGCTGAGTTTGCCTTGAGAGTGGAAAATAGCAATTTAAGCAAATCACTGACTGTCACACACAAAAAAACCCCCAAACCACCAACCAAAAAAAACCAAGTTAGAAATGTATTTGCATGAATATTCAATAAACTGAAATGAAAATTCCATTTTTTAGGTATTAGGTTTCTCAAAGATTGTCTAATGAAGGTTACAGTCATTCCCTTTTCATATTATGAATACACGTGCTGCGAAATTTTTTTTTGCTGTGTTTCTCTGCAAATATTAATTGTTGACCAAAGGGTTCAGCAGCTACTTCTTTAACATTTCAACAGGCATCATGTTTTACTTTTGTTTTACTTCCAAAAATGGCTTTGTTGAAAATATTAAACATACAAAAGATGTCTCAAGCATACATATGGGACTACATGGAATAAATCCTCAAACCTTCCTTTATTATAGAATCACAGAATCATAGAATAGTTAGGGTTGGAAAGGACATTAAGATCATGTTATAAAAACTCATTGATGCAGGTGGCCATATTAGAATTTTGTATCTCTCCTTTGAGAACAAAAAAGAAAATGGCAGCTGTACCTAGCACAAGGCACTGCCATCTGTATGCATTAGAGTAAGCCAATTTAATTCTTAGGATAATGGGACTTTCCACGCTTCCAAAGCTACAGGCAAAAGGAATATATTCCACTTTGTCTTCTCAGATCCTAAACCTGATTTTCTTTCCAAATGAAATGATTGCCTTAATGGTAAGTATTGGTATTGGTACGTTCATTTTGTGATCACATGTTTTGAAATAAGATTTAAATAAAAAATTCTGTACACGAAATACTGAAAGACAAGTAAGGTCATCTGTCACTTTTTGAGCCCTAGGAAAACATATCATTCTCAGAAAATCATTTTCTGTATAAAAGTGTGCACAAGAAAATGAATGACAATGGGAGAGAGAGAAATCAGAAGAGCTAATTTATGCTTCATTTTGATAGAAAAAAATTTGTATCAACCAAATGAGGATTTTGCTGTAACATAATTCAGATGAGTCATACTGTTGATTCTTATACCAAACACATCAGAGTCTCTTCTCTATGAGATAGCAAGTTCAGACCCATAGTTGAGAGAATTATTTATTCGTCTGAGTTGAATAAGACATCATTCATTTAACAGAAATTAGAAGTAGCTGCCTTGGCAGAGTTTGCCTGTGGAATTACAAGAGGATGGGCAAGAATTCTTATAAAGCTGAAGAACTCTGTTTACTGACTTAAGCAGACTTTGAAGGGAGTCTCTTTGTATTCTGCTTGCAGTGCTCTGTGCACAGTTATCCTTATCTTTAAATGAACAAATGCTGGAAATCTTCTACCCTCCCAGTCTGTCTCAGCAGAGCAGGATAAACGTGCTCAGCCGAATGCACATTTAACTCTCCTCACCAGGGCTTGACACATGGACAGTTATTTTAATTTTCTTTTTTTATTTTTAATGATTTGGTTCAGTTTGAAATTCCACTGTTGTCTTCATATGGCACTTAGGTTTTTTGCACTCTCACTTTGGCTTTTTTTTTAATCCAACTGAAACAACAAATACTCATTAAAAAGATACATATACTTTATTTTGCCAATTGCAAAATCCCAATTTAAAATGGCTGCAATCATAAGGCACTTCTTTAAAATGCAAGACTGAATTTGCATTTTGACTGTTCCTACTTTTACTCCCTAAGAAAACATGATGTGGGCTGATGCCAACCTGATGAAGTTTAACCATGCCAAGTGCAAAGTCCTACACGTGAGTCGGAGCAATCCCAGGCACAGCTCCAGGTTGGGCAGAGAAGAGATTCAGAGCAGCCCTGAGGAGAAGGACTTGGTGGTGTTGGTCAATGGAAAAATGAACATGAGCCTGCAGTGCGCTCTTGCAGCCCAGTAAGCCAACCATATCCTGGGCTGCATCAAAAGGAGTGTGGCCAGCAGGTCCAGGGAGGTGATCCTGACCCTCTACTTTGCTCTTGTGAGACCTCACTTGGAGTACTGTGTACAGTTCTGGGGTCCTCAACAGAAAAAGGACATGGAACTCTTGGAACAAGTCCAGAGGAGGGCCACGAGGATGATCAGGGGACTGGAGCATCTCCCATAGAAGATAGGCTGAGAAAGTTGGGACTGTTCAGCCTGGAGAAGAGAAGGCTGCGTGGAGACCTCAGAGCAGCCTTCCAGTATCTGAAG
>JANRGW010027654.1:0-20055 GCA_024733675.1 Psilopsiagon aymara | reverse complement strand
ACAAGTCAAAAACACAGTGCTGCACCAACTACTAAGAAGGAGAAAAATGACTGCTACTGCTGAACCCATGACACCATGCTACAAATATCCTAAATTCCATCACTGAGAGCTGCATCAGGGAATATTTTGGACTATAACTTTTGTTTTGGATTCTGCCAGTGAAAATTCTGGACACACTGTTGGGGGTTCAGTTGTTAAAACTCACAGACAGCAGATGACAGACACCTTATATGCAGAGGTACATACTATTTTTCTCCAAATAGCTGGTGGTCGCCATTAACTCTCTTCATTATTGTGCTAATAGTTCACATGCTTCTAGGACAGCAACAGGGCTTCTGTCTGAAATTTCAATTCACAGATCAGGTGCAAGTGCATGGAGAGAGTCTGCAGCACTGTGTAAAAGTACGTCTGCCACCTTGGCTGAAGCCTTGTAGAGCTGCCTGACTTCCACATGAAGCTTGGTGCAAGGACTGGAGGCATGTGATTGCACTACATCTGATGCAACAGTAGTCACTCCATGCTGCAGAAGTCTCTTTTTCCCCAGGAGAATAGGTGTATTGGACCATAATCCAAGCTCCTGCTGACACTTTTAGTGAAGCTTTAAGTAAATTTGTAATACCAGAGCAAGAGTGAACAAAATTAGTATCAACCTAAGCCAGGACTGAAGGCACTTTACAGGAAATCCCAAGTCCTGATATTTATTCCTCTCACTGATTTACTTTTTGTCTAAGAGTTTGTTAGTATATAAGCTACATGCAGACCCCAGAGCAGAGACCAAATTTAATCTTCTCTCCTTACACTCTACATCAAATGGCATGATGTTAGGATCAATATTCTCAAAACTATAAACTCAGATACTGCAGTGGCAAGGCACCATAAACACAGTGAATAACCCTCCATTTTCTGTGATGCTACTGTGTTCTGGAAGAGTGAAATTAGTAACATTTAACTAATATAAATAATTTGTACAGCCTTGTTGGGCTAATTGTTAGAAGAATAATGTTAACAGAGATTCCATGAGGAGAATTATCCATATTATTATAGATGGGAATCAAACCTTTGATCAGAACAATCAGTTTACTGCTGTATGCATTTAGAGTCCTCCCAGATGTCCTAGGGTGTTTGATTTAGCTTTTGACTCTCTGGTTGAGCTGAGAGATGTGTGAGAACTCATGTACACAGACAGCTTTCTATTTCTACATCTGAGAAGGCTCAAGAGTATAAATTAATCCTTTAAAAGTCAATTGTAACTTACCTTCATTAAATTGGCTCAAGATCATTCTGCTTGAGATAGTAGCATATGACTAACTTGCCCATTTTGCTAAAACCTGATTCTTTCCCTACCCCCTTCCTTTCTTTTTAAAAATCTGTTTGCTTTTCACATCTGCTGTCAAAGCTGTAAGAATAGGCACATCTTAAACTTTTGATTTTTCAAGCAGGAGAAAGCTCTGGTGCATCCAAATGTGTGACATTCTACTATACAAGCACTACTTGCTCCTGAATTGTCTGTTATCTGACTGGAAGGACAGGAATCAAAGTAGATGAAAAGGCAAAGTGGAAATGGTTGTGCATCATCTGGTGGATAGCCAGTTTCTACCTATTCAGGAAGGTTGTTGAGAGTATTTAGTATGCACTCTCTGTTTAGCAGAGCTCTTGGTTTCCCAAGACAGTGTCAGAATACAAACACTGGCACTCATGTTAGGGCCAGTGCCAGCAGAATGAATTCTGCTATACAGACAGATGAAAGCAAGTGGAGCTGCAGAGTTCATTTTTGCTTGAAAATTTCTCATGTCTTTAATATTTTTTTTACTCAATAATATCTTTCTCCAAGAAAGTTAATTTAGAAGAGCATCTCTGAAGGAAAGTGAACTCTGGGTAGAGCTACTACCTTGTCTGGAGGGGTTGCTATGGAGTGCAAAGATAACTTCAAGCTTTGGAAGCCTGAAGAATTGGAGAGGCACATTAACTTATATTGGTGAGTATAGACACTTGCATTTGGATGAATCACTTCATCTAATTCAGTGTTTAAAACTGTCAGTCACCTCTCAGTCTGGTCCATATAGACTGAATACATTTATGCCATTAAAACTGCCAGTAATACACAAATGAAACAAGGTTGGATTTAGCACTTTATCTTTCCTAATACCTCACATGGATTTTTTTTCCCTGAGATATCTTGTGTTTATATAATTATTGTCTAGTTTCAAGTCTTTCTGATTTACTGTACAATTTGCTTTTAAAGACCAAGTCCTTTTCCCTTTATTTTCCCATTGTCCCTATAAGCTTTCTAATCTGAATTATTTTTTGTTTTTTTTTTTTTTTTAATCAACATTCACTAAGCTTCCCATACCTGTAACTTGAGATGTGTTTGTAAGGAGAATCTATTTGCTCTGAAGTGCTTCTTGGTTCCAAGAATCCTGGTGATGGTGCTCTAGATCACTTTCTTGAAGGCATATTCCTACTTCCAGTTAACTATACTTGCAAAATCCTTCAGTCTCAAAAAAAAAAAAAAAAAAAAAGAAGTGAAGCTACTCAAGGATAATAACAGGTCTCTAGGAAAAAATTAAGCAATCACTTCAGCTGGCATATATTTCCCATTTTGACAGCTGATCTCAAAACCAAACAGGTTTCAGAAGAAAAAGCCACAGTGTTTAAGCAAAATGTTTAAATGAGTCATACACAATCATATCAAGCAAAAAAAAAAAACCCTCAGGCAAGTTATTGAATGTAAGATGCACTTAATTTTTTAAAAAACTTTATTTACATCTTCCCATCTTGGATGGTGGTGTAATGGAAAGACGTATGGGTATTAAAATTCTCACGCCCTGGGTTTTCTACACTGAAAAAAAAACAAACCTACGATTGATAATGGGCAGCATAGAGTGCCCAGCAGTCATGGGAAGTGCTTAGCTGTCACGGAACCTTGATCTGAAAATGTTGTGGCACCAAGTAAAATCATCCGATCACTAGACTGATACCAAGTATTTGTGAATAAACAGTATCCTGAGAACTTAACAGCAAGGTTAAATTCCGTATTTTTGCGCTATTTCATGGTAACCCTTCTGACCTGATTTCCTGATGTTTAGCTTCTGACTTCAATTTCTCTAATTTAATTCTTGTACTTTTGACATTTTCCAATTCCTGCTTCCCAACTTCAGTATGTTCTGCCCTGACAGTCAAGCCCGTCTGGCTTTCTCAGCTCAGCCTTGTCTTAAGCATGACTTCAATACCCTGTAGCCCTGGACATAGCTCTGACACTCACTTACTGCTCAAAACTTCATAGATTAGAGCACCTCAGATATGTTTAATTCTCCTCTTGTTCTTTTGGAAGAACAGGGGACCAGTCATAGCAGACCAACTTTTTTTGCCTTTTTTTTTTCCCCACTACACCTTCTGTTCTTTGAATTATTTTTTTTTTCTTTTATATATATATATATATATGTATGCTGGGGTTCAAACTTAAATGGGGAAATTTAGGTTAGCTATAAAGAAGAAATTATTTACTGGGAGAGTGGAGGCATGAGAATGTGAGAAGTTGCTCAAGGAAGTTGTGAATGATCCATTCCTGGCAGTGTTCAAGGGCAAGTTGGATGGGGCTTTGACCAACCTGGTCTATTGTGAGGTGTCCCTGCCTGAAGCAGGAGGCCTGGAAATAGATGATCTTAAGGTCCTTTCCAACCCTAAACATTCTGATTTAAATCACCCAATCACAGGACATAGATACAGCATTTTATTTAAAAAGAAGAGCTCCATTTCTAAATGAAAACCCTTAATTAACTTAGTATCTTAGGTAAGTTGAGATCTGCCTTTTGGCTGTCTTGCATTGATAGAGATATATGGAAATGATGGAATCCAAGTTAGAGTTTAGAGAGCCTTTCAAGGGTGTTCTGGATGTAAGTGTTTCAGTAATATTCAATTTTCCTTACATTTTCGAAACAGACAGGAAAAATAGTTGATGAAATACATCTCCCTCTGTTAAAGTTTACAGAATACAAACACTTCAAGAAACAAACAGGTTTTTTTGAAATTGATTCCTCCTCCACTAACGCCAAATCCCTTTCTTTATTTGATCTTGTAAAGGATTTACTACTCATAAGATGAAACCACAATTTTTCCAATTAACTCTTAACAATATGCTTTAATTAGATAAAATTATGTAAGATGATGTTGGCATAATCTATATAAGCTGTGTGAAGCTCCTTTATTTCTTCCTCAGTCTCTACAAATTTACATATCTCCTCATGGTGCAATAAATATTCTAAATGGAGGAGAAAGACATAAAAATAATTAAAAGTACTGTTGCACCATCTCCTTATAAGTATTTTATAAGTTTTTACATTAAAATAATATGAGTCTGAAGACAGTGAATTTGATGGGTATTAGAAGCATTTGTTGAATACTTGATAAAGACTAAATTCACTTTCATGGAACAATAATTTGCAAAGCACAATGCAAATCTTTGGATAATAGGGCATTTCTCAGTATAACACATTGGGGTTTTTATACCTTAAGGAAGTAAGAATGACTTTCTTATTTTCTTCTGTGAACTATTCCAAAATTCACAGAAGAAAGATGGCATTTGTAAGAAGATGGCATTTGAAATTTTCTAGGCAAAAAGTTTACATCAACAAGAAGTTATTAGTCTATAACTTATGATAGTATGTTTACATGCAAAACCCCACAAATTATTATGTGTTAGGTATCTCATTGCATAATTCAGTCAGATACATTCTAGTCATAATGAAAGACATAGTGATATTTGCAACGTACTGGAAAAAATTCTCTACTGTTGTAAAATCTAAAACCAGAACACGTGAAAAAAGACCTAGCAAGCTTCATTTTCAAATATTCTGAATCTCTGGCTCCTACAACATAGTGTCAACACAGTTACAGAGCTACGCTGTTCAAATTTAAGCATGCAAGCACCCTAAATATGACGAGATTCAAACAACCAGTCTGATGTCAACTGAATTATCCAACTGTATAAAGCAAAAGGTGGTTGAAAACAGAGACATATAAATAGACATAAAAGAATATATTATGGGCATTGGATTGTTACATATTTGTTCTTCAGTTCATGACAAGAAATTCGTTCAAAGGGTAGAATTTCTAGTGCCAAGCCCATTCTGCCACTTGTTTCAAACAGTAAAAAGTGGTCACTGGTTCATGGATATTATTCATTTAATTTATTTAACGTATGGGAATTTTAATCAGCCTGTTTTCCCATAATTTATTCCTCCTAAAGATACTAAGGTGACCAGAATCTTTAAATAGTTTATGCAATTATGTGGATGTTTGTACGTGAAGATGCCAGGACACGTAGCCACTACTTTTATAGCTTAAATAAAGGCCATAACAAATTTTACCAAGCATGATAAATGACATAAAACTGTAAGTTTTAGCGTTTTGTGCTCCAAAACACAAGGTCAGACACACCTACACACCATCACAGATCTGACAGCTAAATAAAGAAGACAAGAATGGAAATAATTTCATTCTAGGTAGCAGAGTTGAGCTGAAGGAATACCTCACCTCATTTCTTCATCACTTTTACCAGCACATACCTACTAATTGGCAAGCATCAGACATCCCTAATTGCTCAGTTGCAGCATTATTTGGACAGAAAAGCTCTTAAGCCCAGTCCAGGTGCAGCACATTGTTTCCTTGCATGCACAACACAAGAATGATGAAAAGGGAAGCAAAAAACCAGAGGCAACAGTCTTTCTTTTACCATTAATTAAATGACCAAAATCACTTTTATGTAAGAATATGATCTAATAATTTGTTATTCAACAAGCTATCTGTTTTTTTCACCCCCAATGGCATAATCTGTCTCTGCTGGTTTTGTCTCACATTCCTAGTTTTCTAATTTCTCTACATTCAGAGTTCGTCTTCTCTTCCACTTCAGAACTATTTCTGAATAAGCAAGGTTTCTATTTAAAAATGTAAACAGGTTCTTGTGGCTCAAACAGTCTGTAGCTTAAACTTGATATGCTAAAGGAAAGTCAGAATTCCACTCCTGAGGGAGGTCACTTGATACTGCTGCTTGAAGCACTTCAACTGATAAATTTCTCATTAAATTAGACACCTCCACAGTGAGGAAACTGCCTTTTATGAGCCTACTCTGTGTTTTAATTATAAGTGCAAGGAGCAAACAGTTGTTAAAAATGATTCTGTAAAACATGACTAAATTCTGGAACCAGAATAATGATTTCAGACACTATTCGAAAAAGCTAACTGCTTTGTCTGAAGGAGATTTTGTTTAGTAGCTACTTGCTACATTGCAATACCTTGTAAGACAATCTGATAAATATTTTATTGAGTGTTCAGTTCCTAGAGTACATGAAGTACAGCTGAAAATATCAACACAAATAAATGGATTTTCTCTAATAGCATGTTATGTTGAATATTGGTTTATTTCCTTCATATTAATGTAATCAAAATCAAGTATAAAGTAAAATAAAGTGAAACAATATTACTGTCTGTTAGTTGTAGTGTTGGTAGCACAGCAAATGTGTTCCACCTGTCACCTCTCTAAGACAGCCAAATATCCTACCAAATCATATCAAATTTTGGAAGCAAAAAAGTAAGGACAAAAAGAAAGCCTGAAAATTCCTGCATGGAAACAACAGCAATGACTCACTAACTCGTTATTTATTTTAAGTTCAAAAAGAAACTTGCATTTAATTAAGAAAAATTAACACTATCTTACTGAGCACAAAAGAATAAATATGAATCCATCATTCTTTGCATATATATGTTTTTACAAAATCTCAATTTCAGACAATTATGACCTATACCATTCTGACAGACTGGTAAAATATGTATCAAGTCTGATGATAAATATTCACTATTTCATGCCACCTAAGAATCCTGTAAAATGTTGTCTGCCACCTATAAGATCCTTTAGCATTTTCAGTAGCCTGTCACAATACTTCACAGGGACATTTCCATCTCCAGAGATACCCTATCTTGTTACAAGACAATCACATCTCATTTGAACTAAGCCATTTTAAAAAATATAGCAGCATCAAGAAAATATGAAAAATCTGTGGACAGTGAGGTTCCATGAGATCATGATAAAGTTTCACAACTAGAGGTTTTCTCCTGACTTAACGAAACTGTTCCTTTTCTAGACTGAATAACCGAAAGTATTTTCTGTATCTGAAGCCTCTGATATAATCTTTTTTTGACTTACTACCAATGCTGCAATATATTTATATTCCTTACAATTCTGAATATAAAGAAGAATTATCTATAACTTCAAGGCGTATATTATGCAAACAAAAGTATATGCTTGCATATCAGAACTTGTAAACAGTCATTACTAATATCCACTCATAGATCATTTTTCAAGGCACTTAGCACCTCCCAAAAGTTTAAGATATTATTTAATTTATGCTGGAAATTATGTTTTCAATCCTTTGAGGGATTTGATCAACCTTGAACATTACAAAGTACTGTCAGTTACCATGATTAATGTGGGAATTGTGGAATTTTATCAAGATTGTTCTGAATCCTGAACTGCCCAAAGTGAATGAAAAAACAGCAATTAACCTTGCTGTACAGAATTGTTTGTTATATAAAAGAAAAAAATCCAAAAACAGACAGTAGCAGCCTGACAAGAGATGAGATTACATCACTGTATTCATTTCGGTTACTTGAGCACTGAGTAACACGCCGTACACATGAAGTTCTTGATAGCAGTCTTAAAATATTTTCTTTCCTCACCATATCTTTTTATTAATCCTACTGTTTCTCTTTTATTTTTTACCTTCTCTCAATAAAATATCTGACTTAGTCAAAGCAAAAGGGTTCATCTTTTGTAACTCTATTGCTAACCTACAGCTAGGAAGGCAGTATAAAATCAATGGTTTCAAAAATTCCATGCCAGAGGATTTAATTCTTTGCATGGCAGATAAGACCATGTGATATGCCAGTCTTTTTTCACCAGCAAGGATGCATGGGAGAGCATGATTCAAGATTAAAATCATCTGCTCTATATTTTCTAATCCCTTTTTACTTCATGTGGATTTAGCAATGTATTCTGTTGGAGAAAGGAGAATCAGGCTTCAGAATATATTCCTTTTTCCCCAGATTTATTCTTTTTCCCCTGAGGATAGTTAATGCCATCTAAAGTGAAAAAGAAAGCAGGAACTGCTCACATGAAACCCCTAATTAATTTTTCAATGCTTTAACTAGATTTTCAGTCTGAATTCTGTCTTCACAATGGTTAAAAATCTTATTTTTGTTAGTAGTGATTTCTGATACAAGGAAGGGAATCCAGGGATAGCTTGATCTGAAAAGCAAAAATAAAAAATATTAGTATAAGTGGTGCTTTTTCGTTTCCTGATATGTTTTTCTTGGGGTTTTTTTCTGGGGGCAGGAGGGGTTGTTTGGGGATTTTTTGTTGTATTTTGTTTGTTGGGGTTTTTTTATTACTCCCACTTCCTTCTTTTTTTTAAGCAATTGCTAACTTCCTTTCTGAACAAAAACTTCTCTCAGGTAATTTCAAGTAGAAAATTTCTTTCACAGCACCATCTCTGAATGATGTGGATTAAGAAGCAAAATAAATTGTCTGGACCATTGGTGCAGACTAGCACAAGAGTTCTTCATGTTATGAATGTAAGGATCAGCTCCGAAATCTTTAAACAATACTTTGGGTTGAGTAAAATCTTCAAAATAAATGGACTAAGAAAACCTACACTTTTGCTTTCAAAAGATAATTCTACATGTACTCTGACTCAAAGAGATTTGAAGATGAAATCCAATTCAATCATTTAGTAGGTCCAGCCCTAAAATTTTAGGTAGAAGAGAGTCCAAAAAAGATTAAGATTTGGCTGACAAATTAAGTGAGCTTCAAAATAATTTTTTTTGCTTCCTAATTAATTTTTTATTACGGCAGAGCCAACAGATGCATTTTCTTTGTTCTCATGTTAAAAAGTATTCCAATTCTGAAATCAAAGGAAACAAGGTATGGTAGACAATAATCTCTATCCACTTCATACAGGGCACAAGAATAATTTTTAAGCCAGCAGACAAGCAACAACTCATAGAAAAAAATATAAGCTATGGTTGGATAGGACTGAAATTTTTCTATGGAGAAAAAGGCTTGGAAGTCAGAGTTTTGATTTGTTTTTCTAGTAAGTACACAAAGTTTGCCATAAGCAACTAGGACTAACCACCCTGTAATAATATATACCTGGATGTGGAATTAAGGATACATTTGCAGTCTTACTGAGTATGTTCCTTCATTTTGCATACTTAATTGCACAAATTAAATCTCAGGAATAACTTTTTGCACGCACTATATATGTGACATAAAAACAGAGGAATTTCCCCCTCCCAAATTCACTACAGAAATTTCAATTAGTTTTATGTGTTCATTGCTCATTCTATTTGTCTATAATTTTGAAATCAGTGCCTCATTTCCTTTTTTTCACATACACTATTAATTGCTTCTCTTGAAAACATTTTGAAACATCCCAGTTTTGTGTCATGTTTATCTTGGTCTTTTCCAAAAAATTATAATGTCATCATAAATATTCAAAGACTCTATATACCATTGCATGACTTCTTAATTAAACCTTGATATTCCTCAGGTGCTGTTTAAATATTAAACATCAATCTTCTTTAACACTGTGGTTTTGCCTGTGTTGCAAATAGCATGCTTATTTTATATTTAGACTCAAGCTCAACTGAAGTGTTCACAATGAATGTAAAGGCTCTACAGAGTCCTCACTTGGATGCTGCAGACAGTTCATAAAACTGAAGGCCTGTAATAAACAAAATTGAAACATGCCTGTAGAAAATAAGATAGGAAGAAGTTTACTGCCATGAAACCACTCTCTTTCTACAAATGGTAGAAGTCTGTACATGCTTACTCTACCCAAATTGCTCCACATTTTTGTCAGCATATTTCACTATAATCAGAATAACATCTTTCTGAGGCCAAGAGTGAAGTGAAGTCCCTGTTAGCAGTGCTATTCTCTGTGTTCAGGTTTTACATTTCTCAGGGACAAGAAATCCTTCTCAACAAAGCATCTTTTATGCAAGTGCAGATAAATAGTACCAACCCATTACGTAAACAGATGAAAACATTGCACAAATTCATGCACCTTAACTATATATTTATATATATATATACGCATGTATACACGCACACATATTTGACTACCTAGAAGATGAATCAATGACTGTGAGTAACAAAGGAAAGAATTGATTCCAGCATTCAGTACTCATCACTTCCTCCTAAATAGCTCTGTGAACAGCAGACTGAGTTCCACATAGATCCTTGATATCTACATAATAGATTCTGTCTTGGTCCTCCTTCTGAAGTTATGTGCAACCTACTGAAATATCTCAAGCTAAGAGATTCACTAGTGAACATATCCAAAAATGGAAGTTCACAGGTTATAGCACATTTACAATGAGCTATCTGGTAATGAACAATTTATTCTCTTGTCTAGACAGGGTCTGCGACCTCTGTAACCTTTTCTACAAAAGGAGAATTTACAACAGACTCCATAGATATCTTTCTGAAGTTCTAAATAATAGCAATTTTATTATTTAATTCTAAGTAGCCCTCAGTTTGAAAGCCTGATCAGTGTATTCTCTGAGTGGTAGCAGAAGTCATTTTCTTTCACAATTAAAATGACTAATTAAAATCTGTTTGTACACACACATATGTAAACTGCAGCCACCATTTCACATATAGATAAACAGTTACAGTAATAATTCACTGCTTTGATTTGCCTGATTTGGCTTTCACCACTTTTTAATTTTAAAGAACTATAGGATACCTGAGTATCAAATATTCAACTGGGGAGGTCTAGCAACCTCGAAGAACTTTAAAGAACGTACCAAACATTTCTATATCTAAATATTGTGAGAGCACCACTTTGTTGTGTGAGATCCATTAGAAAACTACTTCCAAAAGGCTTCCATTCTTTCCTAGATATACATCTGCAGCTCCTACAGCTGTAATGCAATAGACCTTAATATTCTGTGCTTTACTGTTCAACCAAACTGCATCTCAAAGCAATTTATGGGGGTGCAATAACAGACTGAGACAGAAATCACAATGTAGTTTTACAATGAAGTGGCTACAAAATGATTCTGTGGGGGTTTGTGTTTACTATGTCTCACTGATCCTGGAACAAATTTGCGTAGGTTAGCTTAGTTTATGAATAGCATATTGGATAGCATATTGATTTATTTATTAACTACAGTGCCTCGCATTCCATCTAAGCTCTGCAAATCAAATCAAGCTAAGTTTTTCTCCTCCATATGCATTTTGAAGACTAATAAAAGATTTTACAAATTAAAAAAAAAAATCGTGCTGAAAAATGCAACCCAACCATTCAACAGCTAGTCTTTAACTAAAAAAGATGGGGAACAGTGCCTATATCTTTTCATTGGTCTCATTTTAATCCATGTGTATTTCCATCTTGATTGAGGCTTCAAAATATCCAAAGAGAAGAATTTGCACTTGATATTGGTTATTCTAAACATCTAGGAAAGTATTTTCTGTGGATATTGTTTTTTGCATACTGTTTTTTAAGATTACTAAAATTTCTTACACAGGAATTATAATCCTCTTGGATTTCAGTTTAGAAGAAATTGTTTTCACTGAGAAATAGTAAATCAGTAATTTACCAAATCTATAAGAACATAACGCCATGACCTTGTTTCAAAAAGGTTGCAACATAGTTTATAAGCTGGGCAATAAAGGATAGAGATAATGTAAGAAATAGAAAAGGAAACTACTTTAAAAGAGAAAATAATCACAGCATCTAGATGCACTCTGTTTCACCAGTCTACTTACTGTTAACCTAGCAGTGTAGACACCATCCTTCCGGCAGGCAGCATGGCAGGTGTGATTGTCATACAGTGATCTGAAACACATGAGGACATCCATATAACTCAGAAGTAGATTTGGCAAGACCTGCAAGAACCATAGGTATGGTAGTGAGAGAAAAGAAGAAGGTCCCAAGACTGGTGTCATCAACAACAGGTTCAAACTTGTCTGATCAGTGATAGAACTGGGAGATGCATGTTTGTTTTGAAATCAAGACCAGGATATCTGTGTTAGATCAACTACAAAAAGTTCATCAAATTCTCAACACTAACTGTTAGCTTTGGTAGTAACTCACAACATGAAATACTCAGTTGATAATTTTATGTCTATCGTAAGAAATACAGTCTAGCGGCTGGATCTTTATTTTGCCTAAAAAAAAAAAAAAAAAAAAAACCAAAAAAAAACCAAAACAACAACCCAAAATAACACAAGGAAGTCAGTCATGTCAATGAGAAATACACTGGAATAAAGTTTTCAGGTGTTTTGTTGTTTGGGTTTGGTTTGCTGTTGTTTTGTTTATGTTTGGCTTTTTTTGCTTGTGGTCTGCACTGCGTATATAAATGATAATTAAGATACTCGATTTCACTAGTTACAATTAGAACCATACTTTCATTTGCTGTTATAAAAACAAACTACATAAAAAACATTGCAGAAACTTAAAAATATCCATCCTCTTATTAAACAATAGAAGTATTACCGAATTCACTCCCATTCAGAAAGTCTGTATTCGAGACATGAGAGTCTTGACAGCTACTCAGTCACCTAGAACGTTTATCAATGGGCCATGAATCTTATCAAGATAGTAACCAGGAAACTGTTAGAAGGTCTTAATTCTTTTCTCTGTGAGAAAGTGACAGCTGAGCTGGAATTTCATTAAAGTTCAAAGTCTTTCAATGTTATGAAAGCAGACTGAACAGAATCAAGCCTGAAATGCAGAAGTGTGTAGGATTCACCTGAATCAACACTGGCAAGAAAACACGTGGGTGTTTGCGATATAATTTTCTATTCACAACCTTCCCTGACAAAAAGGAAATTTGTTGTAAAACTTGTACCTTGTGCAAAATTTTTTAGGAAGCAGCAGTACTGTAGTAAATAACATTCTGTAGCAATTCACATTATCAACATATGACACTGAAATGCAAGTATAGAGTATCATTTCGTTTCTTGCATTAGACGTCACTCTTATAAAATTGCTTTCAGCACTCCATATGAGAATGTAAGAATTGCCATATAGGAACAGACCAACACTCCACCAAACAATGGCAATGGAAGGGAAAATAATGTACAGGCACATCTGTGAAATTTGATTCAGGATTCAGTTGAGGTACCTGGGGTCTATACCCTCCCTCTTGTTTTTTCCTTCTTTTTCCCTCAAAGTATTTCCAGTCTCCTGCGGGCTTCTACAGGACAGGATCTTCTCACTGAATGGAACTAGGAAGCATGACCTAGTACTCAAGTCAAATAATTTCGTGCTCTACACACTAACAAATTATGACTATTTGCCCTAATCTAACTGCGAGATATTAAAGTGCTTCTCATGTTGCCACATAAATTTTAGGGGTTTGAGATAATTTCATTTTGTTTCAGGGTTTGGTGTGTGGATTTTTGGGTGGTTTGGTGACTTTTATTATTCAGATGCTTGAGAAATGCATGACTATCGTAGGAGTTTAAGCCTTCTGTTTACTAGTATGCAGCATTAACACACACATAGCTCTAATTAAGTATCACTGAATGTAAAACATGCATAAATCTTTATCACTTAGGGATTCTGCTGTAGAATAATTTATTTTATTTGGTGTGTTTGACAGCATTTGGGCATACTGAATAGCAATGTCATGATGACTTTCTGAAGTAGTCACATAGCTTGTTGCTTATCAGTTACATCAGAAAGGGACTTGTGTTGGTATTATTGGAAGCATGAGAGTCATACACACCTTTCTCTAAATAAGGTCCACCATGGAACATTTCAAAGAAGCAAGCTTTGGTTTTCTTTTTTATTTTCCCATCTCTAACTTTTGTATCTAGTCACTTTAGAAAGCAGAATGTTTCATCACGGTTAATCATCATGTTGGATTTCCAAAATAAATACAACAAATTTTAATTAGATAAAATTTCAAACCTTATTTATTTCACTGAAGATATTTATTCAGCGTGTGGAAGAACTCAAAAAAAGCAAGCTGATATGGCTTTTAACTGAAAAGGTGTAATCTTGTCTTTCTTAATCTTAACATTATTTCTTACTGTTTTATTCCACTAGAATAAAGACCTTTGGGCAGTGTTCCTGAAACACAAGAAATTCTTCCTCTGGATTTGGTCACATGGCTTCTTATTTTCACTTGCAAACTTTGGATATATTGTTGCTCAAATTCAGAAAACTTCAGATAGGGAGGATATCACAATTTTCTTAACATTTGATATCTTTAGAATAGTGGAAGATCTGATTTCATATCTTTCCAGTTGAGGAGTCAAATAAATACAGAGTTGTCTAAGAAGCAGACTATCTTTATGAAGTGGGTAACATGGCCCTTGGTGAACTATCTCAATGCAATGGTGTTGGCCTTTTGTTTAGAGGGGTGGGCAGAGGAGAGAACGCAGTTACCAGCTGATCTTCAGAGATCATTTCCAAATTTAATCCAGCTTCAATAATTACAGGATAAAATAGTTAAGCAGTCTCTGAATCCATAAGCCCTTTGCAAGACGTGGACACAGTTCTACCAGAAGTCAAACTAAAGACAAGACATCTCTGTCTGGAGGTAAGAGAGAGAAAAAAATCTTATTGTAGGAATCTCACATATTTTCTGTTGGTGGAATGGAGTCACCTGTATCAGAAATATCATTGAAATGGATGATTTTTGAGTAGCGTCAGGAAAAAATAATTCCTATGTTCTCCTGCTAATCAAATGATGGAGTATGTGGATATTGAAAACTGGTTTCCCTGGATAGTAGGCATGGAGAGTGGTCATGCTAGGCCTCATGCAAAACCATGTGGAACTGAAGAAAGCCTTCCTCTTATTTCAAGAGCACTGGGTCAGATTCCTGTAATCAGTCAGATTCTTACAATGAGTCTGTCATCTGAAGAACTAAGTCAAGGCTTCTTACTATGGCTGTTAACTGGTTTTGTTTTTTTGCTTTGTTTTGTTTTGTTTTGTTTTTTTAACTTCAATGTAAATACAGCCCAAATAGGAATTGAATGACCATTTTGAATTTTGCTAGATAACTCCTGACTGGAACTTCATTGCTATTCATGCTTAGAATGAGTAACATGCTGAACTAGGCTTAGCATTTTGTACTCTGCTTATGATTTATGTTTGATGTATTAGAAATCTAAATATGACAGAGATTGAGAGTTCAACAGTCTTTGTTCTACTATCTTTATGCTGATGTCTTGCAGTGAAACTAATTGGGGATGAGATTCTGCTACATACTGCTCTTTTTGGCACTGGTTTTGCCACTGAAGTTTTTCCTCATACTCTGTCGCAACATGGAACACCATCAACTTTGTTCTTATCCTTCTAAGGACTACAAAAGAACTCTGCACTGGAACTGAAATAGAATCCAAATATCATGAGAGAATCAGAATACATTTTCACTATCCAGGTGTTTACTCAGACATGTTTCTCTCCTGAATCCTACTTTAAACTTATTTTCCATTTTCATACTTCTGTTTCAGAAGGATAGATGTTATTAAATGATTAAAAGAGAAGACAGCTGACCATTACAGGAATGCACTGCAGTTTGTAATTTTAAACTCTTCCCCACAGGAATGTATGCTTTATATGACATTCAGTCCTTCATCTCCTTAGATAATCATGTACAGCCTAATAAAAAATATCTGCTAGCATTCCAAACTGCTTTAAAAGCATGGTACACAAAACATTTTCTCTCATGGAACCATAATACAGACATATAGTCTTGTTTTTCTACTGTTATCTGTAGTGTAACTAGGTTTCATTCTGAGTTCTTGTGTTCAGCAAGGTTTTATTTCTGTCCTTTCTAGGAGAAAGGCAGAAATGAAAATGCTTTCAAAAAATATTAGATAGAGGTGCTGTGTAGCAACTGAGGCACAGACTCCAGTTGTGATGCAACCAAAATCATTTATTGAGCCAGCTCATAGGCTTTTTACAGACCCCTGCCCAGCAGTTAGCAACTGCTAGTTTCTTTTAGTTTCTTTTTAGTACCTTTTGCAACATCATATGCTTTTCTCAACCAATCACATTATTGTTCACATGCCTTTGTTTGAACAACTTATTCATTCTCAGATGCATAAGCACATTTCTCTGTTACAACTTTCTGCTACATTATTACTATCTATTTTCCCTTAAACACACACTCATTTTTCCCCTCAGTCCACATTAGAGACTTTAATTAGTTCCTGGGAAAGTCCCAAGTACAACATTACATCTTTGTCTTCAGTAACTTCATTGTTTCAATGCCTGCAGTTCTCAGAGATTATCTTGGTGTTCTAACTTCAACTCCTTTTGACTCCTATGGTTTGCAGCTGATGAGGGTCAGGATATTCGTGCTCTCTTTCAGGTCTGCTGGCACATTTCTTGAGCAGCATTCCCCACAGCACTGTATATAGATCAGGACTGAGATCTAGAAAGACTTACAATGACCTCCAGTCTCTTGCTGTAGCAATTACTATCTCCCTGTTTATAAAATTTGGGAGCTAGCACAGCTTTTGTAATCTACCCAGCTAAACTTCCAGCAACAGGCTTTTAGTAATACTTGCCTATTTAATAGCTCGCATAGCTGTATTACATTTATGAGTCTCAAGTTTTCTGTGTGTTCTAAAGAGAACTTAAAGAAATTGCCATTGCACCAGTGCTTCCAGTGCAAGGGGACCACAGATGAAAAACACATGGTTATTATTACTCCAAGTTATTTTTAAAACCACGGCATTATCAAAGGTCTCAACTTTGCATTTATTGTCCACCAAAAGTATCCTACAAACACCAAAGCAGTAATGTGATTTATCTAGCAACATGAAACAAAGTAATATAGTAACACATTTGATCAGGTCACTCAATATATAAGAAAAATGTAACAGAGAGCTCAAAGGCCATCTTTCACTAGATAGACAGGAACTTCTCTAAGACCAGACACCAAGTCAGATTTACAACCCAGGCAGTTTGCTTCCTATATAAGAACATCCCTGGAACTATTCCTGGAGCAATCCAGACTTTTTTGTGGGAAAAATAAAATCATGGATGCTCCCTAGATCTAGAACATAATTAGGAACACATTGGTTAATCATAAAACACAGCATTCTGCATTTAGATATTTGGTAACAAATATGAGATACAGAAAATGGTTTGAGTTTCTTCCCAAAATATCCTGCCAGATCACCTGCCAAATGAGCAGCCTGAATACAGTGACATTTCAATATGCTACCAGAACAATATGGACTACCAAGATTAGCCATGTGCAAGGTAACTGTAGCTCAAATATTGCATTGAGAATAGCATTCAAGTAATCAGAAAAGGCTGATACTACTGATATAGCTAGAAATAGTAGATATAGATGCATATTGTCTGTCTATAGCATAATTTTATTAAGAAAATGTGACTGGGAAACCAAAGGCAGATATTCAACAGTGACAAAGCCAAAAAGAAACAGAAAGCAATTTGGTTGAGAAAAGGTGCTCTACACCAGAATACTACTGAACTGAAGGTAAAATACATATGGAATGGCAAAAAAAATGAGGATAAAATATAGATATTAAATTCCTTGTATTAAAATATAAAATTTGAGATATTATTTTTTTTCTGATGCTTTGTTTTTTTCTATAAGCACTGTTTCTATTGTGTTTTTCTTAAAAAACTAGAAACTAGATGTCTGTGTTCATTAATTTTTTCTAAGAATACATGAAAATTCTTGTGCTAAATTAGTTACAAAATATCATGATAACTAGTTTGAAAGATCATACAACATGTCATGAAAGAAAATGAAATCACAGTAAATGCTAACAAAGATATTGTAAAGAACTGAGTTTGAAATAAAATCCTGACTTGGGGGTCAATTGTTGTCAGGCTTACTGAATTAAATCACAACTAAAGCTTCTTCACTACAGAAAACCAGCTGAGTCACACTATTTAAAACAAAACAAACAAACAAAACACAACACTAAATGCAAAACACCAAAATAGAATATTAATATTCTTGACATATAACTCAGCCTGATGGATTGTTTTAAACCAACTTTGTTTGGATGAATGCATTATTTTCTTTCAGTAACACATATTTCTATCATGTTCCAGAACAGCATTCACAAGAGGCCTTAGACTTCATCTCTGTCAGGGCATATAGGTGCTCCAAATATTTTTCAGCATGTCCATAGAAGAAACAATTGCATTCTATGTGTCAACATTTTTAATTAGTTTGGGTTTTATCTCAAGTAAATAAATAAATATATTCTAACAACTCTTAGTGAGGTCCATGAAAAATCTGTAATTTACTTCAGAATAAACAGAGTGTCGGATACAGAGTGTCGGATCGCTCCTTAGGATTTCCTATAGTGAATCAGACCAGCAGTACTTTTGTCTTACACAGTGACTAGTGGCAGATATCAAAGAAAAGGGTGTAAGAATAATGCAGCACAGTATATCACCCCTGCAGCACGCCCTCCCACATGCCAACCAGAAACCTAGGTATTTTCTGCACAGGAGGCTGCACTTGGACTGCGTTCATTACCAATCCCTTTAGGAGTGAAACTCCATGGGCTTTTCATTTCTTTGCATTTTTTTATTAAAATTCAGCTTCACAATTTTCTTCAGCAAGAATACGACAGTTGAGTTGCATGTTGGAAGACAAAGACTTACCATTGCTCACTGCTGCTTGATCATTTCAGTGCTAACCTGCTACAGCCTATGTGTAATCTTGAATAAGGTTTTCCTTACCTTCTTTATCACAGTGAGGAAGTTACAGATATGCATAATCAATGTGCGATCATTGTCCATACTGAACATTCATTACTGTGCAATGGCTTATTTAGCCGCAGTCAAACTTTCCATTTGCTGCACAGCAGCTCAATTCCTTAAAGAAATTTAGGTGGAAGATGTCCTTAAAAGCTTTCTAGAAAGCTAAATACCTTGTAAAAGTCCACTTCACCTGTCTAAATGATCCCTTACTCACTCAAGTAGACTTGAATTTTCAAGAAGGCGAAAATGGATGAGTCGGAGAACTACAGACCACTCAGTCTCTCGTCTGTGCCTGGCAAAAACTTGGAGCAGATTCTCCTGGAAGGCATGCTGAGGCACCTGGAAAACAACAAGGTGATTGGTGACAGCCAGTATGGCTTCACTAATGGGAAATCCTGCCTGACCAATCTGGTGGCCTTCTATGATGGGGCTACGGAACTGATGGACAGGGGTAGAGCAGATGATGTCATCTACCTGGACTTGTGCAAAGGGTTTGACACTGTCTCACATGACATCCTTGTCTCAAAGTTGGAGAGACATCAACCTGATAGGTGGACCACTCGGTAAATAAAGAAGTGGCTGGATGGCCGCACGCAAAAGAGTTGTGCTCAATTGCTCAATGTCCAGGTGGAGGCCAATAACAAGTGTTGTCCCTCAGGTATCGGTGTTGGGACCGGTCTTGTTTAACATTTTTGTTGGTGACATAAACAGTGGGGCTGAGTATGCCCTCAACACGTTTGTCGATGACACCAAGCAGGGTGGCTCGATTGATACGCTGGAGGGAAGGAATGACATCCAGAGGGACCCTGTCATGCTTGTGAGGTGGGCTGATGCCAACCTCACAAAGTTTAACCATGACAAGTGCAAGGTCCTACGCCTGGGTCGGAGCTATCCCAGGCACAGCTACAGGTTGAGCAGAGAAGAGATTCAGAGCAGCCCTGCAGAGAAGGACTTGGGGGTGTTGGTCAATGGAAAAATGAACAAGAGCCTGCAGTGTGCACTTGCAGCCCAGGACAAGCACATCCTGGGCTGCATCAAAAGGAGTGTGACCAGCAGAGTGAAGGAGGTGATCTTGCCCTTCTACTCTGCTCTCGTGAGACCTCACTTGAAGCATTGTGTGCAGTTCTGGTGTCCTCAACATAAAAAGGACATGCAACAGTTGGAACAAGTCCAGAGGAGTGCCACGAGGATGGTCAGAGGACTGGAGCACCTCCCGTATGAAGATAGGCTGAGAAAGTTGGGGCTGTTCAGCCTGGAGAAGAGAAGGCTGCGTGG